>OZ059786.1:15614022-15871789 GCA_964057025.1 Standfussiana lucernea | reverse complement strand
AAGTTTGAATGCCAAAATTAAGACTAATGTAACAATGTATGAGGAACTTGTGGCTAAATAATAACAGCCACACGAGTCGATCTTCAAGGTTAAGCAACGCTTACCAGGTTCGGTTCGTAGATGAGTGGGTGATCATCCATCAAATACCGAATTTCCTCCGTACCTCCAAAAAATTTAGCTGTAAAGATCAGCTGGAACCAATATCCCAACTATCAAAGGGTATTGTATTACGCAATACTATTAACTGAGTTATGGAAGTTAGATAAGCAATCACTTCATATAAAATGCTAGTATTCAGCTATATCCGGGTGCACTGGAAGCCGACCAAAACAAAAATAAGAAAAATCCAGGTAGACGATGACTCACCGGTAGAAAACTCCCTGCGGCTCGACTCTTAGCGATATACACGGGATGCAGCACCCACCGGCCGGCCGCTATGGAGCCCAACATCTTCTCACTTCGTCCCGGCGCCGCGCACAGTAGGTGGGTGGCCTCGGGGTCTAACTCGGCCCCTTCGCATACTTCGCCGCCGAGGTCGGCTATCATTGAGATTATTTCGTCGCGGTTCTGTGAGAAAAACAAAATAGGTTTGAATAAATAAATGAATTTTGAGTGGCAACTTGCGACTGTTATTTTCACGTGTCACGTGATCACAAAAGGGTGTCGCAAATGGAGTCTGAACACATTGTTACTGAACAAACAACTACTACTAGAGGTTACTGAACAAAACTGTTTTACGTCCTTCACATCACTATCTCAGGTCCAGTCCAAAACCAGTGTCGGGCACTAGCCGCTCGGCAGTTTGCTGAACTAAGCCTATTTGGCGCAGCCGTGAGTGTTTTGTTTACATTAAAGTTTTTTTAATTTATTTTTGCTGTGTGCAGTTGTGGCGTGTGCCAAATAAATGTTTTATTTATTTCTTCTTTCGTTCTTTACTATCCCACGCAGTATACGTGCCAGTCGCGTGTTCGAGTACCTTCGCCCTCAATGCTTAAGAGATGCATTGCGTTCTTTTAAGTTGAAAAAGTCACTTTGTTTTTAAAAATACGAAATTAATCATATCGGTTACAAGCTCCCAAAAAATTGGATCAATTTTAACATGGTGTTTCAGTTCACATCACATCATCATCAGCCTACAGCACATATACATAGGCCTCCTCAATCGCACGCCACATAACTCGATTTCCGGCAACTCTCATCCAGTTACTACCAGTCACCGTGCGCAGATCGTCGCTCCACCGCGCCTGAGGGCGTCCCACCATACGCTTGCCAATTCGCGGTCTCCACTCAAGAACACGTCTACCCCAACAAATATGCATCAGTTATTTGAAAAAAAAAAAAAAATTCCCTTTACATATTTCGACGCTCTTCGAAAAAAAATCGATCGGCAAAGATGAGGATTTAATTTTAGACTCACATCAACATTAGAAGACAGCATGAACCTCTTGATTTGTTTTTGCATGGAAATCTCTGGTTCGGGCTCCTCTGGTTGCTGCGCGGGCGTCGTGTCGTCCCAACCCACTGTGTTTGGTTGGGATTCTGGCGCGGGTTCTGAATCTAGAGCTAGAAACAACGCATATATCGGTTTTCAGAAAGTCAGAATTGGTTGATGAGACCGATAGAAAAATAATTTATTAGACCTAGGTTAGTTCAGATATAATATTATTTAAACTCCTGATTATTTCATGTTGTAAATAAATAAATAGTTAGCTCAAAAAATCACGCGGATACTGTAAATTCGTTCTTCGTGTTAGAGTGAATATTTATTCCTCTCTTTCCGAGCTGGTCAAGCAGCAGGGCTTCAAAGTAAACTGGCGATATTGATATATATCACAAAATGTTGCCTACATCATAATGAAACTACGGATATCGATATACATGTAATAAAATTGTAACAGGCCGATGTCTGTACATTGAAGATATTGAAAAAAAAATATGGGGGTCTTTATTAGAGCAACAGAAGACAAAACAACAGTTTTTAGAATTTTTGTCTGTCTGTCTGTCTGTCTGTATGTTTGTACGCGCATCACGCTAAAACTACTGAATGGATTTGAACGCAGTTTTCACCACTCTACTGCTAGATGCCTAAATTAAAATATAGGCTACATTTTACCACAGAAATGATCGTTTTTTTTTAATTCTGAGTACGAAGTCGAGGGCAAAGGCTAGTAATTAATAAAAAGTTATGTTCATGAACTAAATCATATAACTAAGTACACTTACGAGGCACAGGTACAGAAGGTATGGAGTCCCTGGTCCGCCTAGCGAGCTGTGAGCTAAGCCTGCCGGTCAGCGCTGCATTCAGCCGCTGTAGTTGCGCGTCCACGGCTGCGGGTATGGATGCTGCTGTTACGCTTTTAGGATTGCCATCTTGGCCTGGAGTGTTGAAGCTTCCTGGGCTCTGAATGGAAAAAAATATTGGTTAGTTGGTTGATAGGCTAGGGTCTTATGGTCGTGCTGCGGGTTGTTCGAAAGAGATACCGCGGCCCCGGAACACAAAGGGCGATGAAGGAACATGGGTGGGTTTTAGTCAGTAAAAGTCTGACACACCCTCCCGCTCAGCCCAGAGCGGGAGAAGTCATTTGATGATTTCCCATCCGAAAAAAAAAAGGGTCTTATGGTCGCAACCGATAATTTTCCGCATGAGGGTACGATTTCAGGGTCGGGCAAATTGTTAATGGGTTTTTCCATCAGGAATTTTTCATTAAGCAGTCTGGAGCCAGGATTTGTGCGGGATTCTTAGCTATAGGCTCGCCCTCTATAACATGGGACTTAAACATAACTGGCGAAATGGTAATGTGACAGGGAACAAGGGCAGGAAGTTGATGACGACTTTTATTCATTAAAACAAGTCTTACCTGATCTGGAGTTAACTTGGCAATTTTAGCTGGTGGAGTCTCGCATTGGTCCTAGAACAGAAAATATTGGGCAAATTAGTAAAATTAATACGAAAATGTGAATCTGAACGCGTGGTCGCGCAGACAGAGAGAATTTTCCGGTCTTCCGGACTGAGTGACATAAACGCAGTGATTGGTCGTAAAGATAAAGGGTTGTCGATAGTACGAGCTATGTTTTTGTTATATTACCTGTAGTTGAAGTTTTCTAGGCGCAACAGTGTGTTCAGAAGGCGGCGTCGGCGCATCACCGTTGAACTGGGCGAGGAATCTGTTGCGGATCTCTGATAACGGCTGTATAAGATACAATGTTTAGGGTGTGATATAGTGCGAATTTAGACTTAACTCAGCTAAGTAGATTCATACCAAAATGAACCTTATTCGTATTGTACTATTTGAACACTTTGAGTGAAGGATTCTGTTTACAGTGCATGATTGATGATAAATATTGAAAACCACTTACAACATGTCTCTTCAACTTCAACCTGGTCTGCTATGCAAATAAAATGTAGCAAGTAGTAATTAGGTAATGATGTTAGGATGACTCAGAGGTTAGGCCTCGCCTCTCATACAAGAGGCTGTGGGTTCAAATTGGGACAAGTACCAATGTGAATTTTTCAATTCATATGTACTTTCTAAGTTTATCATAGACATCACTGACATTGGTGAAGGAAAACGTCTGCATCGTGCGGAATCCATCATTAATATACAAAGTCTGAAATCGCCAAGCCATCTTGAACAAACATGGTGATCAATGGTGTTGCCTTCTCCGTATTAGTAGAGGCCTTTGCTCAACAGTGGTACAGTAATAGGCTAGTATAGAACGTCGTATAGAACTAACAGAAATTAGAAATACATTTATATTAGTTCTAAACGGACTTAGCTTTGTCAATTTATAAGAAGACTGTTTTTTGTTTAAATTTTATCTCACCGTATGTTTATCTCTAATAACAGGCTCAGCTTGTTTACTTGGCAGACCGTCAACGAACTTCCAGAGTCTCTTCCGTGCGTCCGGCGACATCCGGCCAGACCCGGGCCGTAACGCGGCACCAAATGCACTGTCCGGCGTCGATGGGTTCTTGTCGACTATGGCCGAATAGAAGACAAAAACATCATATTATTATTGAAGTCAACTCCTTGACAGATGAACATAACACTGATAGTGCCAATGGATTCGAAGATAGGAATTTTTGTCCATTGCTCAATTAGGAATAAGTAAAAATCTGGACTAAAGTTTAATAAGCGACCTTTGCAGTAGCGTGCCTAGGCGCACATTTGAATGGAATAGGAAGCCGCCCGCACTATGTCCACGCCTGACGCCATTTATACAGGGTGGCGCCGACAATACGACAATAAATTACACTGCGTACTATACGTACGCACGTATTACTGCGTATACCACATGATCTTTCCTGTCTGCATACAAAAAATCAATCGAGTATATCCAGTAGTTTAGTCACAGGACATTATTTTTCATTTTCAGCATTTTCAACATGATGTAGATTATAAGGCTTGCACCGACGGGTTAAAGATCCTCACATCGGTATAAACACTAAACATGTTACCAACTCGCTACTGAAAAAACCTGTGGCAAATTCGTTCCTTTAATTTTATTTCTAGATGTGAATTAGTGCAAATTATAAACTAAGATTAGTAAACCAATCATAATAAATAGTGTTCTAATTTTTTTACAGTTTTATGCTATTTAGTTTGTTTGAAAATTTTATTTTAGTTAAAAAGATTCCTATGAACTAGTATTACCAGTGTTTTCATTTACAATACGACAGTATTGTCGGCGCCACCCTGTATGTTGTCTGCGCGCTAGGGGCCAACAACCACCAACTACCACCTGGCCTCGATTTTGTCGTCGCAACCGACAAAGGTTGTTCAATGTATTAGTTATCTTTTAGGACTTTCACTGACTACGATCCAAGTATGGTTTATGATAATTGTAAGGTACTGATTATTCTACTCATTTGTTACTGTATTCAAAAATAGGTACACGGTACATTAGTATGGTATACTCACAAGGATCAGTAGGTGTCCGTATGGGGTCGGAGGGCATCTCCCCGCGCCGCACGGCCTGCAGGCGACGCCGCGTGGTGGGGCTTAGTGTCGCCAGGTTGGGGCTGGATAGTGCGTCTTCTAGTGTCGGGGTTCTTACTGCACATTCACCGGCTGGGTAATGGAAGTTTCACATGAGAATTATGCGAAGCTAATTATTTTATGAAGTTAAAACAAAAAAAAATAGCTCATTCATTTCTTGAATGTAAGAAAAATCACAGGAAGCAAAAAGGTATTAAGGCCCAGTTTCCAGAAAATTGGAGACGAGCAGAGCGAAGAGACGTCCAAGATTCGGCCAATTACAAAAATTCGGCCGACGCGATGTGTAGTTGATTCTATATCATTGATCGACTTCCGCTTCGGCCGTCTCCTCTCTGCTCTGCTCGCCTCAGCTCTGATGGAAACCGGGCCTTAAGGCTGATAGTCCACCGAGGCAAAGACGAGCGGAGCAATGAAATGACTCTTCTTCCCTTCAAATACATGGAGTATTAGTTATTTTCTTTGCTCCGCCTGGGTGGAATATCAGCCCTCTATCAATCAATCAATCAGTTTATTTGTGAAACATAGCTCTTTCACAATAAAAAACCATTGAAAGCACACCTTGTCTAGCGTCATCCTTGAGGTCGCCTACACGTTTGGGAGTCTCCTGCGAGTCGCAGCCGAGCAGACCTTGTCGCGCCATCGCTATGTACCGGGATGCTGGAGACATCTCGTCCACATCTAGACGAAACATAGTATACCATGTTGACATGTTTTACAATTTTTTTTATCATTTGCGTATTTCAATTATCCAAGACTTTTTGGCTGGAATTCAAGTGATATGAGATAAGGGTTTGGAGATATTTGGAGGAAGCGTGGCCTGCCTAATTTCCGCCACTTTATTTTATCTTCAAAACAGCGGACACGCATAAATCTTATTAATCAATAGCTGAAATCAATACAAACAAGTTTTGTATGAGACAATATATAAGCGTCATGTTTTCAAGATAAAAGCTATCCAAGTAAGAATCTATTCATTGATGGCACAAACAGTGCAATTGATTTTATTAGCCACACATGAAACCAGTATCAATCAATAGCTGGCATCAATACAAACAAGTATTATGTTGGACAAAATCTTCTAAAGAGTGACATTTTCGAAACAAGCTTTCAAAGTTCTGCTGATGCCGAAGATCTGATCTGATCTGTGAGTTTGATGGCTTATTTCTGGGAAACTTGACACTTTAGAAGATTTGGTCTCATACAAAACTTGTTTGTACTGATGCCAACTATTGATTAAAACAGTTTTAATGCGTGGCCGCTATATTGAAAATAACATAAAATGAAAAAAGTTAAGCAAGCCAAATAATTCAAAGCCATTTGAAATTATTAAACTGATGGTGTTGGGTTCCATACACACACAGTCGGGACGGACATAAAGACAGACGAGACATCCATACCAAAAATCATTAACATACGAAAACCTTTGGGGATTACGATGTGATGTTATGTAATGTATTAATGAATCCTTAATTTAAATGTAAAAAGCTGCGCTAAGATAATTTTGATAAAAATTACACATAATTTAGTTTAGGAAATCTTGAGAAAAAATATTCAGTCACCATTTCCTTTCGCTTTGGGCGTCTGTTCCCTACTGCTGCAGCTCGGCGCGGAGCCGCGGCGCGGCGCAGGCGGCGCCACGGGAGGCAACATGGCATTCTCTTTGTCCTTCTCTGTGGTTATATCTGCTGTTATGTTAGCTTGCAGGTCTTCTTGTAGGTCTTCTTGTGGCTCAGGTTGCGGAGGTTCGGGTTCTGCTTCGGGGACGTCCATGGGTTCTGGAGCTTCTTCTTCTGTTTGAGGTTGTGGTGAGGGCGGTGCTAAAAACGTAATGAAGATTAAATAGTTTTTTTTTTTTATAACTGTCATAAGTAGAAAAAGCTTTTAGAAGAACTAAATACGTGTCTACGTTACTTATCTATCTATCCTGCCGCACGTCCGCTATAAGAGATTTCTAAATGAAATAAATGGTACATTTGTGCTCTTCTTCGTGTGTACATAAATAAATAAATACATAACATCGCGCCTTTTTTCTGAAGGGTTAGGTGCAGTACCATAGTATACACACTTTTCGGGTATGTTGTTGTTGTATATAAACTGATACTGAATGTAGATTCCATGAGCTTCCTCATGCGTCGGCCGCTAACGCTACAGGACCAGAGGGAGACCTTAGCCACGGAGTGCGTTTGAGTGAACTATATCAAAACAATATTGAACGAGATATAATCATGAATTCTGAAGGTTCCAAAGAGGCCCGAGTACCTTTCGTATCTCCTACAAGATGTCCCTTCTCGCTCACTCTCTTGCCTTCCTTCACGCACGCTAACAACCACGACGCCTGCACCGCCGGCAGGCCCCACTTCAGAGCGCCCAGGTATTTGTCCCCGGTGGCCGTGGGACATATGAGGTGGGTGGAGGCTAGGGCATTCGCTGTGTTGCGTCTGCAGAAGCGGAGTTGGGTACTGTGGAATAGAATAATAAGATGTTTGTAAGTCATTTATTTCATTTCATCAACAAATGTACATTTGTGTCGAAGTGGTTTTAACAATAAATATAACACAAAAATTAAATAATGATCCTAAAGCCAGAAAAAAAAAACAAACACTACATTCCACATTGGTCCCAACATTATTAGTCTTATAGTTATAATAATTTAACTTATTATTAATTCAAAATCAATATAAATTCAATAAGTAAGGTAAGTTAAAGTAAGTAAGTTAAGTTAAGTAGTTTAAGTTTAGTAAGTTTTTTGAAGTGAATATAAATAGCCAATTGTAGAAGAGTTTGTTTAATTACAACCTCGTTTATGTGTTGCTGATGATTTCTGAACATTTGTGACTTGTAAAAAATTTAACTTTAATTTTTTTTGACTGATTAATTTACACAAAATTAGTTATGTAACTGTAAACCCATACAGGGCTACCGTGCACGAGCCGATTACGAGTTGGATCAACGGTCAACTCCCTAGGGTTAGCCGTAACACACAGAGTGTAGACCTGGTTTTGTATCTTCAAGTATGGACTATCTATGATCTCAGAACCCCTGCCCCTGGCCTGCAAGGTGTACGTACTGCAGGTACTCACGTGGCTCCCAGTAGCTTGGCCAGCTCGTCAAGGAAGGCTCTCTCGACGCCGCTGTAGGTGCTGAGGCTGGCTACGACACCGGTCAGCGGGCCTGGTGCTGCGCATGTCACTCGGACCGGACGGTGGTAGTACTGGATTGGGACGAGTTCTTGTTGGGAGAGGCAGTCTTTCTGCAAAGAGAAAACAAAAGAAAACAGACTATTCTGACAAAGGTGGCAACAGATTGTGGTGATTAAGCTAGAAATTATGATATTGAAACTAGCTCACTGTAATATAGACTTGAATCGTATTTTTAAACTGGACAAGGGAAGTCAACCGAATTTATAAAATCTGTACAGTGTGTGTAAATCTGTGTAGTGGTACATGGATCTTGAGAAAATTTGTGAAGTTGTTTTGAAAAATCAAGATGGCGGCGTTAATTTCAAAAGAGCTATAGAAATAGTGATAGTGAAACTTGCGACTTTAATGTATGTTTTAGAACTTGACATATCTGTAGCGCAACAACCTCGAGATTCTCCAAGCAGATCATGTGAGATACTTAGGCTTACATCTGGACAAGCGACTCACATGGCAAAAACATATCTTCACCAAACGCAAGCAACTGGGGTTACAAATACGTAAATACTATTGGTTAATAGGTCGCCGGTCAGAATTATCAATGAGCAGTAAACTTCTTTTGTACAAGGCTATGCTTAAACCAATCTGGAGCTATGGTATCCAAAAATGGGGGACCGCCTCTCACTCTAACATTGAAATTGTGCAGAGATTTCAGAACAAAATGCTGAGAATGGTAACCAACGCTGCCTGGTATGTGACAAACGAACAATTGCATCACGACCAACAAAACCATACAGTCTTAAAAGAAATTCTACGACATACAAAAACCTAAAAGAAAAGAATCACAAACCACCCAAACCGCTTTGCGAAAGTCTTGATGGAGGAAACTCACACAGCCCGTAGACTGAAACGGAAAATGCCCCAGGACATACTTAAACCACAATAAAGAAAAGTAGAATGTGACTCAGGTCACATACCGAACATGTCATGCCAGACCCTGACCAACCAACTACTTAATGTCCCAGCGTGTGACAGAATGTATTTCACAAAGAGAATAATAATAAAAAAGAACTTGACAGGGGAAGTCAACAGGATTAATAAAATCTCTAATAAGAAGCATCCACAACTACTCACCACCCAAAACACAGTAACAGCCTCAGCCCCCTTAGTCAAGAGCTCGTCCTCGTCGAAGTCCAGCGGCACCAGCACGTGCGTGCCGCCCGCGCCCGCGCCCGCCAGCGCGCCGCCTGCGCCCGCCACCTCGGCGCCTATCTCGCAGATGGCGTCCTCGTCTAGGCCTTGCACTTCGATTTTGATGCCTGGAAACAGATGATACTTTAACACTTTCGGTGCTGAGCACCCAGCATATGGGTCGCACAATAGTAGCTAATCACAGAGATCTTTATTACGTTGACAATAAGGTCGCTGTTAGACTGCAGCTGTCAGTGTGTAGAGGGCGGGCACCTTAGTGAAAATTTATTATTTGAACTTAACAGCGAAAGTGGTGAAAAGTTATCCACTTCGAGTAAGTATTCTTTTTTGGGATGAATGCAACTGACTATCATAGCAAGTTTGACTGAATCTGCAGCTGTTGTATACGCAAAAAGGTTACAATATAAAAGCTCAGAGTCACGGTACGGAATTCGGATCTCGTCAGTAAATCCAAGAAATTGCTTGCCTTCCGTGGAGAGCGGTCGTGGATAGAATAATCAATTTTCCCATAAGTACGCAAAGTAGTAGCCTTGGACGTAGAGTTGTGGACACCAGCCCGATATACAAAACGATACATCAACTTGTTTACATTCAATCGTTTGCTTGGTCACATTAAGTCGCGCCTTTGCCGAAGATAAACTATAAAACTCTCTTCGCTTTATATATTTTGTTGTCTCTGCATCACCCTAAGGCAGACTGGTAGAAATGCCCGAGACATTAAGTCCGCCTTTGTATAGTTTTTACTTATGCATAAAGTTTTAACCTTTTGAGCGCCATTGTCACATATACGTGACAAGCAAGCGCATTCCCTGTACGCCAACGACACAAATATGTGACCAAAAATGTGAAGCACTATCACACGAAATGAACAATTAAATCATTAATTTTGTATGTTTTTATTTGTATACCTTAAATATTTAATCTCTAGTCTTGTCTCTTTAATAATATTGTATATTGATAAAGTTTTGGAATCCGTGTTCATTTTGTAGGTATTTTTTTTGTATGCGGTGAAATTGTGGCTTGGCGTGGAGGGCACGCGCGTGCGTTTATGCTCTGGCGTTCAAAAGGTTAATAAATAAACAAAACGTTTGAATGCCTTAAAAGTATAGGTTCAGATAAACTAAATAAATAAAAAGAAAAACACTAGCAACTAGCCCTTACCTCTAAATATCTGTTCGATCTCCTCAGTGGGATCCTCTGCGGCGTCCTCAGTGATGTCAGGCCGACACTCCGCGCGCAACGTCACGTTACGAGCAGGCGGAGTTTTCTCCCTGTCTTCTACGTGTTCTACGTGTTCTGATTGGATTGGTGGAAAATAATTTGTAAAAATCATTACAGACAACAGTTGTGTTGCGTTGTGTATTCAATCAAGTCGGCCTATAGCATGCCACTGCTCGAAATAGGGCTCCGGAACAGCGTCACAGCACCCTATCCTCCACGTTGTCAAGGTCGTAGGTCTATCTAGCTGTGGGGCGTACCACACTAAGCTTGCAGATACGATTAAATGTATTCGTAAGCTAAATATTCTTGACTCTCAACGGTAGAAAATCAGCAAAAACAAAAAATGTTTTCGAGTAAACGCTTTTAAAGATTAAAGCTTTTAGCTTTTTTTTTTCGCTTTTTATATACATTTATAAACTGGGCGAACTTATAAATCTCAGTTAGTTAAAGACAAAATTAGGTACAAGGTACTTACGGCTAAGATAATGATTAACAAGCTCATCCTGCGGCTCTTCAAGCTCCGGTGTGGGCGGCGGCAGGTCGAGCGCGCCGCGCCGCAGCAGCGCCAGGCTGCGCGCGCTCATGGGCGAGGCGGGCTGCGGCCGCGGCTGCCGAGCGGTACACTTGGCCGGCGTGCTCGGCAAACTGTCTATTAGGAACTGAGTAATGTGGCGTATTATTGCTAGTTTTAATCGTATTACTAACTGGGTTGTGGAGGTCAGATATAAATAAAAATATTTTTTTTATTCAGTTCAGATAAAACGGTTCAATATTAAAAAGCTGGTAACAAAATACAAATGAGCCTTAAGGGGCCATCCATAAATTACGTCACACGTCACGGGGGAGGGAGGGGGTCGACGAAGTGTGACATTGTGTGACAAGAGGTAGGTAGGTCCTAAATTTCGTGACGTCACATTTTAAAAATCTATAAATCTAAGTATTAAAAAAGTAAATTTGAACTATTAACGAAAAACTTGAAAATATTTCCAACTACATCTGTATGAACATGCAAAATTGCAAATTATGTGACGTCACACTAGGCAGGGGAGTCTCACAAATGTGACCAGCTGTGACAAGGACGGGGGGTATCAAATAATCATGAAATTCGTGTGACGTAATTTATGTTTTTTTTATGGATTTTTTGGCCCCTAAGAGCGTTTACGTCACAGATAATATAATACTACGTACAGATGCCCAATCCCATTCAAAGAAATGACACCTCCCTAAGTCCAGACTTAGGGAAAATAACCAGCTCAATAGCCAGCTATGAGCTGGCTATTTTCCTTCCTCCATTTTTTCAACAGATGGCAGTGCCAGCGGCTCACTAATTGCCAAAGACAACGCCATCTAGGAGTCGGCCTAGATACTAGGTGCCATCGATACTACTAGATGGCGTTGTTTTTCTATAGATTCTCTACATCGCACCGTGTGACCGTGCGTTCAAGGACAAGTAATAACAATACAACAAAAAATGTCTCGAGTTGACGATGGCGGAACCGTTTCATTTGTGTGAGTGAGTGAGCAATTTCACGCTGCGGCGAAAGCCTCTTCATATATTTTTGAGTATTTCAATGCTAAATGCGCCGCCGGGTAGCCCGCGAAATTCAATTTTTTATTACGTTTTTTTCAATTTGCAGGTCAGTGTCAGCCTGTGTGTTTAGCAAAATATGATTCACAATCATATCACATATGAATTAACAGAATTATAATAATTAAAATCATCAATATAACCCTCTAAGTTCATTTAATCCCATTGATTAACTATTTCATGTAAAAGTCATTCAATAGGATTAAATGAACTGAGACTCAAAGTATTATTGTGTCCTTTGTTCGTTATTTCATCGTATAAAAAGTCCCCACGAAGACGTACGTACGTTGTACGTGTGTTGTGTCGTTGTGGTGTACGTAAAATATTTTAATACAGAACTGTCAAGTACCTACTACTACAGTGATCAGTACAAAAACAGCTGATCCAAACTCCAAACGCACCGCGAGCGTTGAGATCAATGCCCGTAATCGGTCAGCGAGTGTCGAGCGACCGTGCGCCCGCGTTTGTATCAACTGCTTTTGTACAATTTTAAATTTTTCGTGGATTTTTTTTTAAACCATAACACTACAATCGTTTGGTTGCCTTCATTTACGTGACAGAACCCGAAAAAAAAAAGTTTTTTTTTGTTTCATTTCCGATTTTGATACGTAACACGTGGGTAAAGTTTCGCTAGCTAAATTAATTTGACGCTGTATATACAGTATGTGTTTTGACATAACCTTCTACATGGAATAGAGAAAAGTCGTCGAAGGGGTTCAGCCCTTGATTTAAACGTCGCCACCTACTGGGCACACACACAACTGTTTATTAAGGAAGTAACATCGATACGACAAGAAGAAGAAGCCTTTGATTTTATCAAAATCTAAAACTAGAATTAAATTAAGTAACATTAGAATTCAGAAAAATCCTTTTTCGGGAATCGCACTGGTTGATTAGCTAAAAAATGGTCTAGTAGCTTTCAAGCTTGTCAGGCCATTAAATTATTTATTTTGTAGAATGTTTATTTTTGTTTTTGGATCAATCAATTTCTTTCTCGATTTACAGTAATCATATATTTTCACTTCAAATAATTTTCTAATAAAAAAATCAATGTGATTAAAATCATGGTAATCATTGGGAAGATTTGTTTTAAATTTTTCCACTAAATCAGACACCAAATTGATTTTGTGAATTATGCCAATGCTATCATTAAATAAATCAAGTTTTTTTTTTACTAAATCATATAAAAAATCACTTGGAGATTTAAAGACTTGGTGTGGTCAAATTAGAATAAGTTTTGTTAACAACAATAATTGTTTCTTATATTTAGTTTTGATCAAAACTAAATTAAGTAAAACGCCATCTATTGCAAAGAGCTCTAAACAAAATGATTAACAGATGGCTACTTTTAACAATTCTTACGACTCTATGAGTTCGATTTGGAATGAAAGGATAAATTTATCTTTTTTGTTGAAATTACGTGATTTATGAGTGTAAATAGATAAATCAGCATTAAATAAGGATGTTTTGATTTTTACTAATCTTACTTCAGCCAAAATCTACCGTTTAATGCATTTAAGTGATTGTTCATTTCCTAATTGTTACCTATGCTGCCATCTATGATTTTTACAGGACTAATTATAATTTGCTCGAGTTGAGACCCCATGGTTTACGTCTATCGCGCGAAGTCAAGTTTAGGGAATTCAATGCATTTTTTACGCACACAGAAGCGCGCGTGACTGTGTGCGTAGCGCTGGCGCGTTCTCTTGCGCTATAGTCAAACTAACGCACTTTGATCCGTTCGAGTGCAATTGTTGTAGTAAAATTTAATTTGAATTTGAACGTAGAAGGATGACTAAACTACGAGTGCATAAAATAAGTATTTAATAATACATTGCAAGTATAGCTATAATTATGATTAATATTAAAGTCGTTTTTTATTTATTCAAACATGAATTTGTTGATCTAAACTTTAGAAAGAAACCCAACTTCATTAATTATTATTGATTTGTGATTGATTAATAAATCTTTTTTATTCTATTCAAATAAATCACTTTATACGGGATTTACTTATGTTTATTTTATATTATATTTTAACCTGACGTGATGTTCCTCTTAGTGACACCTCGTATGAGGGAAATACAATAGGTTGTCGTTAACTTTAAAAACAATTTATGTTCTTATTTACAAAAAAAATAATTAAATAAGTAAAAGTTTTAATAAATAAAATTAGTAGGTAAAAAATAGGGTAAATATTTGTTGTCACTAAAAATATTGTCAGTCATCAAAAATAATAATAAAAAAAATTAATCATCAAAGTACCAAGATTTTTCAATCACACTATAAACGTCCGCTATCCTTCCAAGTACGTCTAAGGTCAACTCAGGTCAGGCAGAGCGCCGAGCGACGTGTCCTCTCTCTAGAAAGCCTCGCAGCGGACTGATTTGAAATTGCTCGCGCGCAGTGATTTATAGTAGTTTTCAAATATTTATAGAAAAACAATTACTGTAAATTAGTTGAAATTTTAAATTGGATGTTTTAAAGCATATGTTCTTCTATTATATTATGTTATTATTATATTAAATTAAGTAAGATATATCGGTGAAAAAATCATTTAAATTCCTTAATATTTCACAGTGTTTGAACTTTAATTTCTTATAGAAAGATACCTAAATCAAAAAATCTTTAACAAAACTATTTTCGTTAGGATCTTAGCAATTGGTTAAAAAAAACTAATTAGGCTTGCTAGTGGTTTCCTATAATAAGAGCTTCGAAACTGACGCTGAAATCTTGATAGAATTTACCAATACTCTATTAATTGAAATATTTTTTTCCATAACTATTGAGACAACGAAATTTCCTAAAGTTATTAGTAATTATCATTTTTGTAAGATAAAGGGTTGATGGTATCAAAGGGTTTGAAAAGTACTGTTTTGGAGTCAAATAGCGCATGGACGGCGTAAACGCTCTTAAGCACTAGATATAACATAATCCCTGGACTCCACACTGGGATACCCTGTGTCGTGGGATCCAGTCCAGATAGATAGGTAGTCGCTCCATATAAAATTCTGTTATAAGTGTTCGGTTGAAGGTTCTGTGTCCGGTTAGATTGAAAGCCGACCTTAAGTTCCAGTCCATTCCAACCACTTCCTATAGTTGGCAAAAGCCTAAATATTCGATAGACTTACACATTAAAGCGGCTCTAGATCGTTCCATTATTCGAACCCAGCATAAGTATACGAGCTCGCTTTGCTACACCTACCTGCGCCTCATCTAACGCCAGCCCTGCCTGCACACTGCTGACGAGCCACAGCGGCGACAGCACGGGCACAGCGGGCAGCTCCCTCAGCACGGCGCGCGCGACGCTAGCGCTGGCGGCCACGGCGTGCGTGACGCGCGGGTGTGCGGCGTCGTACCGCACGCCGCCGCAGCGCGACACGCAGGCTGCGGCACGCTCGCGAGCGATGCCTTCGAGGCCGGTTACCCAGATCTAGTGGAATGATTATAAATTCAGTTTTCACGGTGGCAACCGCTCTTTATTATTGAAAAACCGGCCAAGTGAGTTGGACTCGCGCATCGGGGTTTCCGTGCAAACTTGTAGGTATTTTAACCGACTTCAAAAAAAGGAGGAGGTTCTCAATTCGGTTGTATTTTTTTGTGTTTGCTACCCTATATCTTCGTCATTTATGAACCAATTTGAAAATTCTTCTTTTATCTAAAAGAATATACTTCCCGATTGATCCCATAGAAATTTTATCAAAATCGGTTGAGCTGTTTGGTTTTTAAATCAAAATATCTGGTAAAAATACGTTTTCCAAATAAAAGATGTGTTGCGATAGCTAAAATGGGTAAAATAAAAACTTTTTTGCAAAAAAATAACCGACTTCCAAAAAAAACACAAAAACAATGAAAAATAACTTTACTGTCGAAAGTCGGTGGCAAAAAAGTCAATGAAAGAAACAATAGTCACCGACTTCCGATAGTAAAGTTATTTTCCATTATTTTTGTGGTTTTTTTTGGAAGTTGGTTATTTTTTGGTTTTAAACTACATATTTACAGTTTTCTGATTTGTCCCTATAAATTTCATGGTTCTACGTCACCAGGAAGTACCCTATAAATTTTGATTCCATTGAGAGTGTCGATATATAAGTTTTTTGCGGCATAAACGGCCGTATCTTTTTTTACGTTAACTTAGAATTTTTAATTTTACACAGCTTCAAGTGCCAGTAGACTTGAATATATGGCTTTTATTTCAACTCAGTACCTCCACGCGTTCCCGAGATAAAGGGTCTTGACAGACAGGCAGATAGACAACAAAGTGATCCTATAAGAGTTCAGTTTTTTTTTTTCCTTTTAAGGTACGGAACCCTAAAAAGAACAACCTTTTATCATTACATGAAATAATACAATTAAAATAATCATAACTATCTCGAAAAAATGTGTAGGTAAAACAAGCAAATGTTGATCTGATCTCACTTACACAGAATCCATCGAATATAGGACCAGCCTTCTTAATGAGACTCATGTCTAGGTTCTCAAACGCCGTCAAAATTTCTTTATCAATAGACACGTCAGTTTTCTTCGTATCTTGCGTGAACTGAAATAAAACCACAAAATAATAATCACTTCTTAGAACAAAAAAATAAGTAAAATCAGGGTTTCAGCATCTTTTGACGGTTACATAGTTGTGAAGTGAATTTTTCTATCACTACATAGTATAAAACAAAGTCGCTCCCCGCTGTCTGTCCCTATGTATGCTTAGATCTTTAAAACTACGCAACGGATTTTGATGCGGTTTTTTAATAGATAGAGTGATTCAAGAGGAATGTTTATATGTATAATACATGCACATTATTGTAGATAAAACATTAGTATCTACATTGCACCCGTGCGAAGCCGGGGCGGGTCGCTAGTTTAGTATACTATTTAATACGTACCTTTAATTTACCAGACATCATAGTTGCGTCTGCCGATCTGGTTTCGTCTACGAAGTTGCTCGGCGGTCTCAAGTTTGTTATACGGGAGAAGTTCAAACCTGTCGGTTAGAAAACTTTCACATTTCATTCCACTTCACTTTAGGTTATTTAGCTGAATCGCTGAACATGCAATCTAATTGTTCTTTGTAAGACATAACAACACGCCTGTAATCGCCGAAGGATAGGCAGGTGTACCTAATAGTACACTCACATTTCGCCGGTTATGTTTAAGTCCCATGTAATAGGTGGCGAGTCAATTGCCAACAAACGAGCAGAAATCTAGACTCCGTGGCTGCTGCTGAGAAATTTCTGATGGAAAAACCCAATAACACATTGCCCGATCTGGGAATCACACCCAGGTCCTCATGCTCAGCAGTCGTGCTCGCTACCACTAAACCAGCCAGGCAGTCAGTTCTTTGTAAGAGTGGTCGTGTAATGCAGGGCATTGACTGTAAATACCACGTTATTGCAGTCTGCGCCATATTAAACTAAACAACGGGCAGGGTTGGGTAGTATTTGAATTACTTGTAATTAAAATACGTAATTGAAATACAAAAACGTATTTTGTATTTGTATTTCAAATACTGACTTTAAAATACATTTTAACATAAATACATTTAACTAAAACATGAAATAAAAATCAAATATCCAAATATAAAAAATGTGTTCAAACAATTTAACACAATTTTGTGCTCATCAGGATCTGTAGAAAGATTGTTTTCTTTAGCAGGTTTTATTCATTCTCCAACAAGAGACTGTTTGTCTGACTACATTTAAAAATCTAGTGTTCATGAAAGGAAACTTTGGTTTTACTGTTTAATCTTCTTTTACTCTGCTTTTTATTCTTAGTAGTATTTTGTAATCTGTATTTCAAATAAAATAGCTCAAATAATGTATTTTGTATTTCAAATACATTACTTAAAGATATTTTGTATTTCTATACTTACTTATTTATTTTCTATACTAATTACTTACTTAGATATTTTATATTTATACTTGCGAGATAGTATTTTGTTAATTTGTATTTCAATTAAACCAAAGCGTGTATTTTGCCCTGACAACAGGACACATACACAGACACACAGTGTGGTTTTGGACATACAATTTAACTATGAGAGACAAATGAATAGCATAGATATTATATCATCTTAAAAACTCACTCATATCAGGCAGCCGAGATTCAGCGAGAGGTGACGACGTTGATGCGCCGGCGACTCGGTACTTAGCCAGAGGTAGGGCCACACCCTTGGCAGCGGAATCTTTAATCCATGATGGTAAGACAACTGCTTTACCATACTCTAAGGCAGCTTTGTATTTCTCACTGCCAATGCCTTCCCTGAAAGCAATTTCGACTTATAAGTGTCAGAGATTATTGGTCTAGGATGCCGGCTGAATAATTGCTTAATAGATTTCTCAGTAGCAGCTACGGAGCCTGGATTTGTGGCCGATTGACGGCTTGCCCCCTATTACATGGGACTTAAACATAACTGGCGAAATGTGGTTTAGGTACACCTCTGCCTATCCCTTCGGGGATAACAGGCGTGATGTATTACGTATCCTACATACATAACACATCTCATCTGTTATTCCCGAATCTAAGATTAAGGTTCGATTTTACTAAACATTTAAAGATATAACTCTTTGGCAAGTGTGAGGATGTAGGGCGTAATGCCTGCAAAGTGTGATCAATTTTAGATGTGTAGGGACTCATCCATAGCTCAGTTCTCACCGCCAAAACAATTTCAACTTATTGACCTTAAAATTAAGTAAAAATCGAATAAACTTTTTGTATTCCTCTACTTTAGATGGACTATGGTTACATTTATCCTACAATTTTTCAAATTTCTAAAATACTAACTTGGTCAAGACCACAACATCAGTAGTCTCACTCTGAAAGGCCCCCGAAAATATCCCTCCATGTTCATTGACCAGCTTCATAACTAGCTGTTTATCCTTCTTAGGAATCCCCGACGTGGTCACTTGAAGGTTGGTGAAGGGAGGCAGGCGATGGACGAGGAAGTCTGGTGAGGACCCACTGACATTGAGTTGGAGGGATGCCTCCCAGACCGCCCCAATCCAGGTTGTAGCCATGACTGGTATACCTTTTTCTACAGATTTCTGAAATAAATTGTAAGGTGGTAATTGACGGTTGATCATAAATCCTTGGAATCTTTCTGAATGAAAAGAGACTGTTGGAAAGTGGAGCTTAAAATGCTTTTTTGCTCATGTCATTATTTTTACGACACTACTATAGAAATTGGTTCCGTTTAAAAGACTCCATCGTCTTCCCGCCTTTGTCCGATGTTACTTAGGGTCGGCGCACCACGTTTTTTTCTTTCATTCTCCTCTGCCAACCGTCACGCTATCATTTACTCCTTTTCCTTTCATATCATTCTTCACACAATCCATCCATCGTTTCCTTGGTCCTCCATCCATCAACATTTATATTCATCGCTCTTTTAGTCACATGCGATTCGTCGCTCCTCATCACAACCCCATACCATGACAGTCGATTTCCTTTCAACTTTTCTGTAACTGGCGCAACTTTCAAACTTCCTTACTTTATCCATTTAAAAAACTCCAAGATCCATAAATGCAAATTGTGTCCAATACTCTCTGGCCAATCAGCCATCTGAGCAGACTGCATCAATATTTCAACATTTTATGATGTTTTATGTTAATTCTTAGGCTTATGTATCTAAAAAACTACTTACAACATATTTATCGGAGAGAACAGTATCTGATATTAGATGTGTGGTATCATCTGTTAGAACTGAGCTGTAAATGCCACCCATCCGATGTACTTTCCTCTTTATTTCTTCCTGAGAACAAGTAGAAATTAAAGTGAAGATAATTTTCCTGCAGCTTTCTTCTCATCAAGAAGTTGATTTCACTAAAATTTTGTCTGACCAGTAAACAAGGTGAAAGGGAGACCAACGCTAAAACGGTTACCACATATTCAGTGGGTACATCATTCCAAACCCCACATCCACCTAGAAAATTTTCATCGGTAACTTTTTTTTAAATCAGCTGTTGCACACATTTTCACCATATAGGTATTGCGGTTTAGTAGGAAACTGCTTTTTTAATCAAAAAATTCTATGTGGGGTTTAGGCAGCTGTACTGAAAATGTGGTAACCGTTTTAGCGTTGGTGTCCCTTCCACCCTGAATAGCCACGAGCACCAGTCAATCATTGGCTTCACCTAAATACTGGAAGGTGCTTGAAGAACTTGAATGAAGAAAGAAAGATAATTTATTTGTCAAACAAGCGTTTACATAAACTGACTAATCAGACATGCAAGGTATTAAATAAATACGTTGTGAGCGTTCATGTCCATGTCCTTGTGCACGACTGGCAGGAAAGGTCATACCCTGCAAAGGTGTACCACACTGACATTGTGTGATAACTGTGATAAGCTATGAAGCCTTTAAAACTTATTTAGAATTTTATTATTCATACCTTCTGTAGCTTTGACAGTCCACTTGCCGTGACCACCAGACCTCTCATGGCTATTGTGAAGACAGGCTCTGGGCCTGATGGTATTGGAGTACCCTCTGTCAGGCAGCATGATAAGCAGCGGGGACCAACCAATCTGGAAAATGAAGTCAGTTGATTATGAAGTTCTATGATGATTAAAATCTTGTGAGTATTTTTGAGTAACCCAGATTTCATACAAATTCAGTTTAATTGCATTAATTACAGCGGAATTGAATAAAATCAACAATAATTGCTACAACAAAAGACATACAACAGGAGGCTAAGCTATGTTAAAGACAGAGCTATTAAGATTCAGCAAGTCAAAAAAATATTTGAATAATAATGTTTCATCCATTTTCTAGGCAATTCTGCATTCAAAATTGTAAAACTTACAAACACTTAGTAGCCTGTAACTTTTCATAGAGTGGTCCCTCAAATTCAGTCAGTACAAAGACATCTCGCTTTGTGAGCCCCTCAAACTTTGTCCACTTGCTCTCTTGCACCCATCGTGCCTGGAGACCACCACCGCAATGCTGTTCACATGTCTGTAAGCATAAACGAGTCTCTGAGTAAACCTGCCAGATAGAAGAAAAAACCTACTTTGGAAAACTCTATGGATCCTTAATAAAACAAATTAAGGATCCACAACAAGAATGTACTTTTTAATTTATAAGAAAATGTATTTTGGTAGACAAGTTCTTTCACAACCGTTTTCGGAGATTCGGTAGTTTACTATATCTTTACTTTCAAAAATGTATTTTTCACGAAGAGGTATTAGAACATTAGGCACATAAACAAATGATTAGTATGTAAACACATTATCTGTTGCCATGTACTCATTTTCGAGTTTTTTGTCAAGGTGATATTTATGTATATTCAAAGATAAGTTATCGATGTTGGTGGTCAAACTTTATCATGACGATAAAGCTATCAACAACGCATCCATTTCAATGACACAACGATTTCTAACTATAGCAGTTTTTCTGTTCAAAGTAACCAAGGATTATAGGGTCATCTTATACCCTTTATTTGTTAAGTAAACAAGTATTTTAGGCACAATTTTAGTTTGGAACTTACGACAAAAGCGAGTTGCATGTCCTCTGAACATTCATTTTCAGATCGGCAATCTTTCGGTATTATAAACGTTACACTTATATCCTCTGTCATTTTGTTAGGATTTCCTGAAAGCCAACCAAAAACACTAACACGAATATAACTAGTTTATGCGTGAATTACATGTTTTTTCCAAAAAAAATCAACTTTTAACCTCAACGTGATTTGTTTACAAAATTTTTGATTGAACGAATGAATGAGAATGAATCAGGTAGAGACAGTTGAAAGAAGAATTTGCCGCCATCTTTTGGTTTTTTCCTTCAAAAACAATCAAACGAATTTTATTTTTCATTATAGGACTTCAACAAGTTATCTTTCCTGCACAGAGTACATTTTAATATACTGACTGCAAATTAATACAAAACTACCTTCCCGTATTACACAATCTAACTCAAAACTCAAGCATTACTGAAAACGAATTTCAACCAATCAAATGGCTTAAATCTAGTTTTAAGTAATGCTTTGCCGTTCTTTATTACAAGAATGAACAACATCATCATCTGCCTAGCCTTTTTCCCAATTTTATTGGGGTCGGCTTCTAGTCTTACCGGATGCAGCTGAATGCCAGTATTATACATAGAACCACTTCCTATCTGACCTTCACAGCCAAGTTAGTACTAGGTAATACTGTACCCGTTAGTAAGATTGGTTGTCAGACTTTCGGGCCACTGACTACCTGTAACCAGGGGAGGGACAGATGCCTTGAAGTGACATTTCGCAAAGATGGTAGTGCCATCTGTTACTCGGCCCCATAATAATTTCCACATCAGTTCTCAATTCCTTTCTAGATATCGCTGCGTTGTCTTTTGATAGTAATTTTAAAAAAAAAAACAATAAAATAAATTGGTATTACTTTGTTTAAGTAAATATTGAAGACTAATAATCAACACAAAATTGAAGTAAACATTAAATATATTTAAAATATATGTTTATGGTATTACAAGCAATGGGATAACAACACTCTGAACTACCTTTCAGTGTGGTATGTAATAAAAAAAATACCGTAAGCTAGGTAAAATTAAACTCAAATCGAAATTACAAATTGGCATCGAATAACGGCTACGTTAGTAATAAGTAATAGTTTTAACAATAAGTTTTTCTTTTTGATATAAATTCGATATTATCATTGTTAATAAACCTTTAAAAAAATATTGTATGATCAATTAACTCTGATTCAATTCCAATTCAAGTATTTTATCTGGTAATACTCTTTAATTAATGTCAAAATCAGTTGGTAAATATTGTTTTTGTCAAAAATGACACAAAATGGCGGTTACTTCTTGCGAGCGCGCATGATTTTAGTTTTCCGTCTGTTTTGTATATTTTCGGTTGATAAATGTCCAGCGGTTAGTGCGTTGAGTCGAGTCTTGTATTCCTCCGCGTTTCTCTTGTGAATTTACTTCTGAAATTCTTCATATTTTGGTGATAGAGACACTTCTTGTGAACATTGTGAGATTTGTGTTTTTGAAACATAAACATTATAAAAATAAAAAGTGGTTAATACATAATATTTAAACATTTGTTTTATTTTATCTTCCTTTTATTAAATAATTACTCTTAGTAAATCGATTCCACCTATTT
This sequence comes from Standfussiana lucernea, assembly GCA_964057025.1. Classification (NCBI taxonomy): domain Eukaryota; kingdom Metazoa; phylum Arthropoda; class Insecta; order Lepidoptera; family Noctuidae; genus Standfussiana; species Standfussiana lucernea. Next base: position 15,848,542 of record OZ059786.1, on the reverse strand, counting down.
TTCTTGGCGTAAAATTAATTATCCACCCTACCCTACGGTACACTGCTTAAATTAGTTTGTTAATTTGTAAGTAAATTATGTTGTAGCGGGTATATTGCTACAATATATTAAACTTACAAATTAACAAACTAATTTAAGTAGTGTTCCTATTGTAGGGTCGGTCGTAATATAGGCAAGGAATAATTTCCGGGGCCAATGTCCAGATGTCGCTGGCGTTCAAACAGGTTTGCTCTAAATTGCCTAGAGAGGGCTCTCTTTTCCCATTATATATTACTTTACTCTTTGCCTGTAACAACTGTCAAAGATTTACAATGATAATTGACAGCCGGGACCAACAGCTTAGCGTACTTTCCGAGGCACAGATATAAACTCGGTACCTACCTATGTAATGGGCGGTCACGCATCCACAGACCGATCTTGGCAAGCGCGGCTTAACCGTGAAGAGCGACCCATGCGGCTGCAGTTATTATTTAGCCACGAGCTCCTCAATGAATGACATATACTTTAGAAATTCTTCAACAAACGATTCGAAAAGGAGGTGTTTTTTTTTCGGCCCAGACATGTACCGAGGTACAAATTACTATTAAAACTCCTTCCAATAATTTGTATTTTTAGCAGTATTTAAAATCCTTCAATACTAGATAGAAAAAGAAATAAAAGTATATGAAAAAACACTACCTCGTAACGTAACTGCGTTCAAAGAAACGTTTATGACAGCATTGACGGCTGTCAATCTGTTACATCTGTCAAAATCACGTCAAAATATTTATTACATCGGTGTTCAATAAAACCTTAAAAACATGATAAAAACGGGTTATTTGAGGATTATATCTTCAACTATTCATGAATGGCATTTGTGGAAGCGTAATACAAGATTATATATTATGTCTTTAAGATTTGATTATCGTCATATAATAAAAGATAATCGTGAAGCTAGGTAGTCGGAATAACAGTATTGCTATTGGTTCTTCTATTTTCATTATGAAAATATGAATTCTGGTAGGTAGTAAAGACGGAATGACAATTTGACAATGCATATCAACAACAATAGAAAAAAAAACTATCGGCCTAGGTCTGGAGCCCTGGCTTTTGGCCAGCAGATAACCAAACGCAAAAAATAATACGAAATGTGAAATAAATGTATTTTTAAAATTCTTGTTCCCATGATTATTCGCAAAAAATGTGTACTAGAAATAAAAACTTATCTGTAATACATAAATAAATTCTGTAAAGTACATTTTTGTGTTTTCACACATTCATAAAATGAAGTAACGAAACGCATCATCGGAGACGTAAATCATGACATTGCCAGATTGAAATTCTGGGGTTGCAAGTTTTAACATCTTTGATCGACAATTTCTACTGGTACAAATGCGCGAATAAATACAACATATTTTTTTTCAAAATCTACGATTTTTTTCCTATAATTTCGTATTTTTGTCCTTGAGGTACACTGTTGGGCCATTATTGTAGGGAAAAAAAACACCTCCTTTGATTTTTATATAGTTACCGAACGAAATAATGTCTTGTCCGTAGACAGAGAACGGTCTTGTCAAGTTGTCACATCGCAGCCACAGAGTACATTTTATATACTGAGATAGAGACGTCACTCTAACATTTTATAGCGCCCTCTAGCAACAAGTAACAACAACATTCCATGACGCAAATCTGCAGTAGGCCCTGTATTATTTTATTCTTTCCTTTATTTTAGGTAGTTTTTTATATTAAGAAAAACTAAAACATCAGATACACTGTCAAATATTTTATTTCAATCTTTTTTTACAGTAATTGAAGGCTAACTCTTGAATTTTGTCTTCCACATCATAATCTTTACGTGATCCACATAATAATTTATTTGTATCTTTACACCAACTAAATAAGAATAAATTAATGCATAAATCTTCAATTCTTGAAATCAATTGCACTTTATGTTCCGTGCATTTAATAAAACTATAATCTAATATAACTGAAAATATTGTTTTTATATATTGTCGGATGTTTTTCTTTTTACAATCTTTTTTTAATATACTAGTGACAACATCTTGTATATTTGAAAAGCATTTCATTAGTGAGATGGAAGGATATGTAAGACTCGTTTTATTTTTAAAATACTCCCTAAAATGAAGGTAGCTAATTTCTTTATTTTCATTATAAAATGAATTCTTGCAATCTTTGCATTTTTTTACATTTAGTTTCCGCAAAACATATCCTGTCACATACTCTAATTGTGCTTTTATCTTTGGGTCTTGTCTCTTTGTTTCAATATCTACAAAGATATTGTCACTGTTCACATCATCAAAATCAACTTCCATAGTATAACTTGACGCCTCAGGTTTCTTAAAAAATAAGTTTTTAAGGGATTTAAAATTGAAACATTTATCAACTTCACAATTGGACCCCGGCGAATGTGTATTACTGAAATTGTTTATTAGTAAGGAAGCATATGCTGCTTCGAAGCCAGCACAGGAAGGCGACGTGTTTCGATATCCATGGCTTCGAATACACCCAAAAAAATTCTCTAGGGGGTCCTGGTTGAAATGTCTCATCCATAGAGACGTCAAGTTATATTGCTTAGCTAAAACATCGACAAGATATTCAATATTTTCAATCGTCTGCAACCAATTGGTAATTGATGGTACAACACCAAATTTGCCTTTATTACTGCAAAATTTCATTGATTTGATAATTTTCTTTGCTTCAGCCCACACTTTTTTGTGTGTTGAATTTGGAGTTACTGGTCCAAGCAGAGGCTTCCCAGCCCTTTTTTTTGAATTCTCGTAGCTCCCATTAACGGAGTCGAATAAATTGTCGAAAAATAAAAGCAAATCCGCTGTTTCTTGGCATTCCTTTGGCAGAATTCCCATACCTGGAAAAGAAATATAAATTTATTATCATCAACCAATTTTTTAAATTATAATTACAATGTCTTATGCCCGCGTGAATTCGGTAATTATACCACGGGAGCGTCATACCGGGATAAAAAGTATTCAGTGTTAATCCAGGTTATAAACTATCTGTGTACCAAATTTCATCCAAATCCGTTCAGTAGTTTTCGTGTGAAAGAGTTACAAACATCCATCCATCCTCACAAACTTTAGTTTTGATTAACATTTCTAAATTAGTTACCTATCGCTATTTATTAATTACACTATGTGAATCTAAATGAGTTTTTTTTTTATTTGTCATGAAGGGATCATGTAGTATTGTTTTTTGAATTCACTAATAGGAAATATCAATTTAATTAGGTACTTACTTGCGAGGTATCCCATATTTGCTGCAACTGAGCGACTGAAAACCTGTGTGGCACATTTAACTTTCATTTTTGATATTTTATTGGGTACAACATGTCTGTCAGTCAATTTAGGCATCAGCCGTATCCCCTTGTAAGCAGGATTTTCATTATACAGGTCCATTAGGTGACCCCACTTAGCAGTTTTTTCTTGACCATCTATTTCAAATTTTAAATTCTTATTAATTAAATTGTTCCTTATTCCTTTGATAAGGTGAGGAGGATCATACAGTGGTATTACTTCTTCTCCGTCTACCTCAAATGTTTTATTTTTCTGGTCTTTCCCTTCTCTGAGATATCCTTCCATGGTGTCTCTGATAAGCCAATTAATTGCACTTACATTTGTAGCACCTTGGTCACATACAGTTGCTATAACTCTTAGCCCAATTGCATGCAATCTTCTTATTATTAGCTTTATTTGTGAAGCCAATTCTAAAGCTGGTGTGGTGCTTGCACAAAATGTGTATGAAATTGGCTGTTTGTAATTTTTTTGCACGCCTCTCACCATAAATACCAGTGCATGGTCTGCAATTTTTTCTAGTGTTGCAGTGCCATTATTAACAAAACCACTCACATAATCGGTTCTTTTATTATAATCAAAGTGTGGGGAAAGTGCAATTTCGTCAAAAAGTAATATGCATAACTTTTCCGATGCTTTCATTTTTTTTACTTTTTTTTCTAAATGTTGAAACAAGTTTTCATTGATCCCTGGGTGCAATGAAGCTCGTGCTATCATTCTGGTGAGTGTTAGTGGGGAAGGCAGTACAAAAAATTTTCTTAGCCACCGATATGCTCTAGGTCCCTGCTTATACAGGGCTAAAGCCATAATTTTTTCACTTTTCGTGAATCTGCAACCTAGTTTATGTTTCCCTGCCTCTCGAAATTGTAGCTTAGTAAATATATTTGCTGCTGATGAAAATTTGCTGACTGCTTTCTTGAATGATTCATTTTCAGACAGTTTTAAAGCTTTCTTTAATCTTGTCATTGCAGAATCCTTTTGCCCTTGCAATTTCTTTATCTTATTCTTCAGCATAATTGTGTCTGAATCAAAACTCCTGAAAATTGTTCTCTTGACACCTTGTTTGCCTGCAAGTACAAATTATGACTTGATTTTACTATAAATTATAGTTGCGTTTAGTAAAACTAAAAAGTACTGTAGTGCTAAGTGAGATCGTGAATGTCATAGAATAGCACTACTGATGGTAATAATGAGATTCAGTTGTATCATCTTACACTGGAAGCCAACCCCAACATAGTTGGGAACAGGCTAGGCAGATTGATTGGTTATAGAGTGAATGATAGTGTGAGGGTTAACAGGGAAGAGTGCAAGAGAAAAACATTTTGCACCAACCAAGTAACATGGGACTTGGAAGAAGAGTATAGTAAAATAAAATAATAGAGTCATTACTCATCAGTTAACAACTGTTAGTATGAAATCAACGGCTGAGCAAGAGGTCTTGGGTTTGATTCCCAGGTTGGACAGTGTTATTAGGTTTTTCCATCAGGAATTCCTCAGTAGCAGTTCTGTACTTGTGCCCAGTTGGTGGTAATAGGCTCGACCTCTATTACATGGGACTTAAACATTTCTGGCGAAATGTGGGTGTGTAGGTACACCTCTGCCTAACCCTTTGGGGATTATAGGTGGGATGTTATGTATTTAATTCTTTTTTGCATGAATGTATATTTTTTTCCATTTCACTAGTCAGTATGCTTTATGCAGCAACAAAATAATTCCAATAGGTACCTATAGATGTTGATGGAGCAGGTTGCTCAAATATTGATGGGGCAGGCTGATTTGGAGACATAACAGCTGGTTGCAACACTTGTTCACATCTGTGACCCGAAACGATACTTTGTCTTGTTATGTTGGTTACATTTTGTAAAGGCAAAGATGAGTGGATACCTGAAATAGAATTGAATATATTAATTAATATATGTCACAATTATTTCAAGTGATGATCACCTGCTAACTGCTACAGTAAATAAACTTAGTGAATAATACTGTAATCACGACACACCAACATGTCCATAAAAAGTTTTATACAAGTAGTAGGTAATTTGGTAGATCATATGGATTTGTTGTAACTTTGTGAAGGGCCAGCTGATACGCACTAGGCATATATGAACGATTAAGAGCCTGTGAGAAGATTAAAATTTCAGAGCAATTTAAGTTTTAAACCATTATCGGGTGTCTACACAACTACTCCTGCTAATAGTAAGTCTAGAAACAGTTTCATATTGCATACATCGATTATCATACCTGATAAAAACAATGATGGAACTGCATTTTTGCTAAGTCTTTTGCTTGCAGTACTGAATTTAGGATCAAAATGTGAGTGGCAGACTCTTCCATTCTTAAAGACAGACTTGGGGTCTATCACCAATACATTTCCTCCAACTGCATAAATCCACCTATTGAATCTATCCAACTCCTTTTCTGGATCGGGGAACTTATGCAAAATAGTATCTGGACCTGGAAATAGACCAAAAATTATTTTCCCTCAAGGCACACAGATTTAAAAACTAAAATATGATTAACTTGCAAGTTATTTCTTGTACGGATGTCTTCATCAATTGGGTACCTCAGTTGTATTAAATTATCTTACAACTGGGGTAGGCAATTGTTGAAGCCCTCCGTACACACACACATTAATTGGACGTAGTTAAGCAGAAAGGACTCAATCCACAATAAGTCACTTTTGAGTTATGGGCGTTTGAAGTTTCAGCTGTAATTTCTCTAACAAAAAGTGTTTTTATTTTTAAATTTGGCCCGTTATTATTAAGAAGATAGTTTATATTTTATTTGTCCATCAAAATAGTAATATATTTTGTAATAGATTTCGAGATATTAAGTGAAATGTGGGTTGAGTCCTTACAATTAAACTTAAGTTTGTAAAGACAGGTATTTTTTTTTATTTTCTCAGAATGAACTCAAAACTACCCATCGACTAGAAAATAAGTTATTTAAAAAAAATAAAACAAGTATTATTATAAAAAAGTTATATATTTACTGACCCGAAATATAAAGTTAACAAAATCACGTAAAAACGCCATCATTAAAATTAAAAAAAATAGGAAAAACGTCGCTAAAATGAACACTCATCAATTTTCCTCATCCTCCATGTCAAAGTCAAGAGTTCATCAACATCCTCGTTGATACAGCTGGTTCCCTTAAGGTTATTATAAAATATGTGACAGTCTTCGAGTATTAAAGTAAACATAGATCTAAGATCGTCGAGCTTTGCTTGAGGAATGGCTTTTCCCTGGGGCCAAAGAGCTTACTTACTTTAACGGTGGACCTTCTTTTTCTGGGGGACTTTAATGCCCACCACGATGAGTGGTTGTTCCCGTTCCAGAAAACTGACCATGCTGGGAGAAAGGCGCGCAGATTTGCACTGTCGCTATATCTCACCCAGCTGGTGAGTGAAGCCACGCGAATGCCGGATGTTGACGGACACACCCAATTGCTTGGACTTGCTGCCGACTACGGACCCAGACAGGCACTCAGTGTCGGTATCAGCCCCACTGGGAACATCTGACCACTCACAATCTCACGGATCTTCGGGTGACCCCTCTTGTTCAGCTGAAACGGTTGCGGACGTGATACGGCAGAGAAAGTAATACTATATTCCGTTCTCCGAAACACCACTCGGTCACAAAGCCCGTCCTTGGTTCAATGTGGACTGCGCTCGTGCTGAAGCTCAAATGCAGTCTGCATACCAGGCCTGGGTCGTGACCGCAAAGTTCGAGCTCGATGGGTTCGCGCGAAGAAAAGAGCCTTTAATTCTGCAAAGTCCTGTAAGCGGGTGATCCGAAAGACGCGTTTCGACCACGTCAGTCGCATAGGGGGGCAAAACTTGCGTCCTACCCCCCTGGTAGTAAACAGTTTTGGTCCCTATCCAAATCAGTCGAAACCAACTTCTGCCGGCCCACATTACCCCCCTGCTAAAACCGGATGGGTTGCTAGCTCACTCCGCCACCGAGAAGGCAACCCTATTTGCATCTCTATTTGCGAGCAATTCACGTCTAGATACTGACTCAAAACAGCCACCAACAATTTCTCGCTGTGATTATTCGATGCTGGAGATCACAATCCACATGAAAGCGGTTCGTAGAGTGCTTCATAGCCTAGGCGTGAACAAGGCTAGCGGTCCTGACGGCATACCAGCAAGAGTCTTGAGGAACTGTGCGCCTGAGTTATCTTCTGTATTGACACGCTTGTACCGCCTTTCTCTTAAAACCCGGACGGTACCGAAATCGTGGAAGATTGCTAATGTACAACCAGTACCCAAGAAGGGTAGTCGTGCCGACCCCAGTAATTATCGACCAATCGCCATCACTTCCATACTTTGCTAAGTTATGGAAAGGGTTCTTAATGGGAAGCTGCTAGCATACCTAGAAGCCAACGACCTACTTATTGACCGTCGGTATGGTTTTCGCCGGGGACGATCAACCAGGGAACCTTCTAGTATGTGCTACGCACTGCTGGCTGGGGCGAGGCCATCGAGAAACACGGCGAAGCCCTTGCCGTGTCACTGCACATCTCGAAGACTTTCGACAGGGCAAGTCGGCTGAGCAAACATCCTGCATACGGCATTCCCGCTGTCTGTGCTGCTGGATTTCTGACTTCCTGAGTTAACGTTCTATCCGAGTTTTCATTGATGGCTGCTCTTCTGACCTTTTTGCCATTGACGCCGGAGTTCCTCAGGGGTCTGTTCTCTCCGCGACGCTTTTTCTGCTGCACAGCAATGACCTCCTTATTCCTAGTATTGTTGGGTACGTAGACGACAGCACAGTCATGGAGAGTTATGCATCCAGCGCAAAAACTAGCGGTGAGGAAGTGCGTTCATTGAGAGAGACCATGATAGAGCGAACAAATTCAACCGTAAGTCTTGTCCCCAAGTGGGGTGAGGATCCTTATTGTTATAATAAGTAATGTAACACTTATGCACCATCTATCTACCCATATTATGTGAATAAATTATTTGATTTGATGAAAATGTGGTTGTTTTTAACGCCACCAAAACACAAGTGTGTCTGTTCACCGCCAAAAGGAGCCCGTTCAATCTGGCTCCTACTTTCCGAAGTATATCTATATCAGTTACCGATAGCGTCGAGCTTTTTGGCGCGAAGTTAAGTGCGAATCTGAACTTCGGTGCCTACATTGAGTCGAAACAACAAACTGCAATTCAATTAAAAGTATTTGTATCAGTCATTACAGCTATTCCTTATCCTTACAAACGGCTCAGTCTGCTTGAGTCGATTTAGGTTATTTATATATTAAATGTGCTGTTCATCAAAAGCTCTTTTGCTGAAATATCTCCAGTGTTTTAAGTCGTTTCTGATAAACAAAAAGAAATATTTTATGTTAGTAAACCTATATCACAGAAACGACCCAACCTGTTTGAGTCGTTTCAGTTATTTGATAAAATGATATTTACAATCAAAACTAATTCTTAGAAAGGATCCAAACTGTTTGAGTTTATTCTGGTTTATCGACCTTAAGAACATACATAAAGAAATGTCATTACTCAAAAACAATTCAAGCGGACTGAGTTCTTTCAGCAAATACATTTTGTATGCTCTTCATACTGTGGGTTGAGTCGGGGTAGTGAGAAAAACTAGTTTCCGTGTACATTTTAAAAATAGGGTTTTCACTACATGATAGATTCGACCCTCAGGAGTACGATGGCATACTTAACTAAATTTTGGCCAAAGTGTGGATTGAGTCCTTTCTGCTTAACTACGTCCAATTAAGAGTGTAATTATTTTGTACTTACGAGTTTTTTTGCAGTTCAACACACAACACTTGCTTGCGTTCATCTTACAAACAGTCCAAACTTTCGTGCAAGGGTCAATTAAATAGAGCGATGTCGTCGGTATCCTATACTTTTCCAGGTCAATGTTTAGAAGCAGAATCGTCAATGTCCAAATAGTAAGCCAAGTCGTCAAGAAAAATCCACAAAATAATCGAAGCGCATCCATTCACTCGGAAAGAGAAAAACGGATTATTATTATTTTGAAAGTTTGACAACAACTTATTTTGAATTTTTTAAAGTAATATTTTTGGCATGGCTTCTGGGCCTTTTGCCTTCACATTATTTTGGCATTTACGCGAACTACGTTCCTTTTCCCCGTTTAAAAAATAGTTTAAATAATTAGCCTTTAATTACTGGATGATTTTATCTATCTAAACAAATGTTGTATGTTAACACAATAAATTTAAAAGCTGTGTCAACTCCATAAATATTTTTATTTAGAATAAAAAATAGTTGTTATTTTAATAAAATCTGAGTAAAATGGAGCGTATGTTCAGATTAAAACCTTGAACATGTTGAGAACTGCGCCATCTATCAATAAGTAAGTTAAACTTTTCATATTACTATACGACTAAATTAAAAATCTATTGAACTGAGTAGTGTCTCTCCAAAAGCAGAAGTCTACCTTAACTGGTGGGTTATGATTCTCTTACTTTTGTTCTAAGTTATAGCACCGTGATCGCAGCTGTCATTCGTGTCTAATCGATAGAAAATACTTCACCGTACCTTAAAGAGGTTATAAAAATGTGAGATGTTCCAATTTCTTTATATTTAGTAACTTAAAGTGACTTTGAAAACGTAAAAATGTTATACGACGACTTTAAACCGATTGTGGACTTAGTGCTCAACAACTGGACAGCGCTGCAGCTCGCTGTCGAACATGGAATGGGAGCGCCCGGAGGTGAAAAGGTAATAATGTCTTCGAAGTTAATACAATTCAATATAATAAAGCGCACTGTAAATTAGAAAACGCAAGAAAACAAAAGAAAAAATGTTCTGAAGATACTCATACGTAGTCAACAGAAAGTGCAATAAATGAAATCAAATGCATGCCGCACTTTAGAACATATTTTCCACACTATGAAATACTCAACAGCTGCTTTGTGACATGAGATTAATCGTGGAACTTTACAAATGTTTATATTAACTGACAGTAATTTTATGCATATCCAAGCTTTATATGGATCATGTTATTGTAAACCTGGTAACACAAGCTATCTCATCTGGCAGGTAAAAGTAATAACAATGTTTATCAATTGCAATTGAAAGTCACCTGAATCATATAATATTAAGGGACCAAAGTTGCTTGGCATTACAGTGTTTTGTCAGCTCATAGAAAAAGACAAAAGGGCTAGCTATCCATTTGAAATGAGACCTAAAACAACTAACCATGACACCTAGTCAAGGTTTGTATAGAGTATAAATATCTTGGAAAATACTGTCGGCAAAAGTATTCACTAAAACACCAGTGGCAGTGCCTAAAAGATCAAAATAAGTTTTAATCTTTAATACTTTTTCCTTCATGTGATGCTAAACTTTTTCCTGACATTACTAACCGTTTGACTAATACAAAACTTTTCTGACCTTTCATAGCATCTAAGTACTTATATTAACCAAGTGTAATTTTATTATGATTACACAGATTGACTCAAAATATCCGTAAAAAGAAATATGAAGAAGAACATTACATTTACAACAACAACACACACACACACACATGAACTTTACATTTTTTTATAAATAAATACTTAAATAAATTTATTTGCTCAAAAAACAAAAATTGAAAAATACACAAAGTAACTTGGTGTGCAAGTATTTTTTTTTTAAATGTAAACAGGACAACAAACAAAAATTACTCAAAAACTTTTTACACTATTTCCTTACATTTCAGACAGCACAACTTATGTCAGTCTACATAGCGAGGTACTGTGTTGAGAATGTAGTGGACAGAGATGACCTCATTGAAGTCATAGAAGATCTGATGGACGAGGAGTTTGAAACTGTTTGTCATGATGACTCACCTAAAGGTAAGTGTGATTTTAAGATACCTTTCTTTATGATTTCTTTTCTTTTTGAATATGGGGACTTCCCTGAAAAGCAAGTGGATGGCTTCTAAAACTAAGAGGCCAGCCTTTAATAGTGTGAGGTTTTTTAGGGCCCTTATTTAGCCCCCCTCCTCCTTGGTGAAACGTCAGGATGTTTTAGGCAACCCCTCCGCCCCCGGCCAGCATCACAAGTATTTTTTTTTGAAAGCTCAGATAGTTTTAGAATGTTTTATACAAATCTTTTTTTTTTTCAATGTTTTTAGGCACAAGTTCGCTTGCTTAGATTTTTAATTGATTGGAAAAAAGTATGTAACACAATTTTTTTTTCTCACAAAAAATACACACGATTGTCATCATGAACCCATCCCCCCCCCCCCCATAGTGATTAACCGCGATTTTTCTTGGTTAGCGAAAGAAAGAGATTACTGTCCATCTTGAGATAGGTATTAAAAACGAAGAAATATATTTGAAACACAGTGAATTGAATGCCATCAAATTAGATTGAATTTACAAAGGTGGAGATTACAGTCTGCCACTTCAAACTATCCACCTTTACACCAAGTTAGTTTTTGGACAATAAGAACAATTCATGAAACCATCAACTCTTGCAATAATCAGAATTAATCAAAACAGTATTAGATAAAGGAGGTGTATTTGCTACACACATTAAAAACTTCCTGTACATTTAGTGCTGACCCCTACTCACGATTATTTTATTGTGGTTTCCAGAAGTAGCAGTCCTACTGCTGCAGTTTCTTAGTCTTCTAAAAGAGGGGCAACATGATGAACTTCGAGCTAGACTTGATGCAATGCCCAAGTGCCAGAAATGGCTTAGTCAGCCTATACATGAATCAGTACCACCACAAGTAAGTTTAGTCAAGTATTACTTCCTACAGGCCTTTTGCATTTATATTCCATTACCTCTGTCTTTTTACCCCACACAGTCACAGTAATCCTAATTTTGTTCTAATAAGGCTGATGCCACTGATAACTCTATCAAGATCACTGTCAATCAATCTTTTTTTTAGCCTGTACTGTCCCACTGCTGAGCAAAGGCCTCCTCCAATTCCTTCCATGAGGTTTTTTCCCATGCCTCCTCGAACAATTAATCTTAACCTTTATTAGAAGAGTGAAAAGGGACTGTATATAATTACACTTTTTTTTGCCACAGAGTATAGTAACATAAATGGAGTGTTCACATATGAGTGAAAGTGTGTCTAGTCAAACACAAATCATGGGAACCGTGACGAAATTCGGGGCAGCAATGTTCTCACATTATCTTCACTGTTGTAATCCCAAATTTACTTATTCACTATTTCTTTGTTCCAGTGCCATGGCAATCCTGATGACGACTCAACAGACAGCAGCGGTGAAGAGGATGACGGCCCCAATAACAACATGAATGGAGCAGCAGCATCATCATCAAACAGACGCCAAGATCCAGAACCAATGGATGAGGACGGAGATCCTGGATGGACAATAGTGCGATCGAGGCGAAGGAATTAAACAATACTTTTAATTTATAGTCAAATGTTGTTCAAGTTTGAGCTGCTTGGATTGTTAAAAACATATCTGTTAGCTCGTTAGTCTAGCTAGTTCATTTGTCTGTGCAAACCAATGGAGACTTGTAATTTTAATTTATTGACCAGATTTCAGCAAATAAAAGAAATGAAGCTGACTTTTAATTGTTTTAAAAAGGCCTTCCCATTGGTTTGCGCTCACTATTAAGATTTTAGTAAACATAGTCTTTATTGAAGTCACTAATTAATATACAACAGTACTAATTAAAGCCTTACTATTGTAGTAAGCATTTTTTACCCCCAAGTTTTAGAAAGTGCACATGTGAGCACAAAAAAATATGAGCAGCTCAAATATGAAATGAGAATAGTTATATTGTTATGATAATATTTTAATTCATAGAGAGGGTTGATTCGGTTTAAGACAATATGAGTTTTTATGTGATATTTTTTATTTGAAGTAAGCAAAGTTGTATTTTATCATAAGTATATTTCAATGACTATAGGATGAAAAATATCAGTAAAACAACTATTTCTATCGTTTCGTTTTGCGTACTGTTATAAGTACCAGTATAGATACTTGTTAAAATCGAACAACCCTGTAGGGCCCCTGATGTTTGAATGTATAGTTGATCATGTAATTACTAGGCAGCTGTGCGTTCGCACTGGTGACATTCACTTAAAATTATGTTGTTTGATAGAAATGAGGATTTCAAATATTAGAGAAGGGAGAGAGAAGATATAAAAAGTTCAACATGTTCTTATGTGATTGCTTTACCAGTGCAAACGCACAGTGATAAGAATAAACTTCAATAGATTTACTATATCTTGCGTTTCACAGATAACCTGTTCTTGCAATACTAACAGAGGAGTTTTGGTAGCCTTCTTATAAATATTTCCATTGACTTATAAACGATTTGTATTACAACAGTAATTTTGATAATACTACTCTAGTACTTGTATAGTAATATGAAGTTTGTAGCTATACTTACATCCAAATAGTAATTAAAAAGTCGGGTCCACATTGAACCGAGGCGGGCGCCGAAAAGCAGCTTGGCTGGTCTGTACCTGGCTATAGAGAGAATATTTTATTTCCCATGTATCATAAATACGGTGGGATCGATATTGATGACTCCATTATTTGTCTACTCTCATTATTTTTACTATAAAAAATGATGTAGTACATTTATTAAATGTTACATAACGTGGGAATACCTTTGTAGGTAGAATGTATGAATGGTGTGTTGTACCAACACTGTATTTATATAATAAATATGTATATAAACGTTGATCTCTTTGTTTTATTCAACCAGTGGCGATGGATGTACACTCATCGAAACTTGCGTCTGACCACGCTGCACGCTGCTTGCAGCTTCCGGTCGCTAGAAACACATAAAAACTTTTTCTTCCTTGGTCCTTTTTTTGTTTCATTCCTATTGATCAAAAAGAGTGGTCATTAATAGACGTAGTATTGTCACGTTAAAACATTCTACGACAGTCGTCACCTAAAAAATATCTTATCCTAACTCTTAATCTCAGGAGATTGTGATGTATGCCTTTTGATGTTCAAAATTTTAATTTTGCGACTTAAAAAATATAGAATCCGCGGGGCCAAAGATAAGTTATTGGGGCTGAAGAGACAAAAATGACCCCTCCTTTCGACCCGTTCAATTTGGCAAACGTTGCGCCAAACACCCTATATAATATTCAACACACATAAATCCTCACACCTCCACGGGCGGTTTCAGATTAGTGTTTTTTCGGCGCATGTAAGCTAGTTTTTTTTAGTCCGGTTTAAGTGCAAAATGTGGCGCGCGAATAAGCGCATAAGCCAATACGAGCTTATACGCACTACAAAATACGCTTGTCTGAAACCGCTCAAAGCATTCAACCGATGATGGTGCTTTTTTTTTTGGGGTGGGAAATCATCAAAAGTGTCAGACTCTAACTGACTAAAACCCACCCGTATTCCTTCACTTCAGTTGCCTGTGCCAAGGGCCACGGTAATGATGGTGCTTGGAACTATGTAGCTACGCCAGCGCCATTAATAATAATATATTTTGTTGAATTTTTTGGGTTTGACTTTATTATTTTTACTTTGAAGGTTTTCTTTCAACTCACAATATTTCTTCTTCCCTAACAAAACTTACCTACGCCTGCCTTAACACTCGTTATTCTGTTATTTTTATTTGCATTGAAACATGGTACACTGGCACAAAGACCTCAGTACATAATAATAGTACTCTATGCCTCAGTATATGAAAGCTTGATCACGGATCTTTAGTTCAGAAACAAGTTCCAATTTATGAATTCTAAAAAAATATTTATGTTAAGCTAGGCCCATAAACGCACGGTTTAATGTCAAGTGCCTGTCACTGCTCTCTACTGTCACTTGTCAGTGTCACTAGGCTTGCGCAGAAATCGCGTGTGTACTATTCTGAAAATAAATTCACATTTACGGGAATTTTCTATGCTTACTATAGTGAATTAAATGATTTAGACGAAAACGCAAACATAGCCATGCCGCTTACGGCAAGACAAAGGAGTATACACAATAAGAATGGTGCCAAAAGGGCCACAAGCTTCAGCAAAGGGAAGCGGAAAGCGAACGAAGGGTATGTAATCAAAGCTCGTTTACTATTAATATACACGCTTTTATTAATGTCTATTATTAAATTTTAAACTTGCTTTCCGTTTCGTGGTATAAAAACACTTGGCATCATTTATAGGTTATAATATTTTTTTATTTTGGCTCATCAATGCTCTAATTTGTTGCTGGTACTACAGTTTGGCGCTTATCCAGACGTTTCCGTACTCAAACAAAGGTAAAAGCAGTCTGCTGACGTTAATTAAGCATGATGCTATACTAACAAAAACTATTTTTGAGTTGGGCTATTTTTTTTTAAAGCAGTGTCAATCTAATATAGTGCCTCTAATATTGTGTCAGTTTTTTTGTCAATTGGCAGTGAATAGCGATAGCTATTATTGTGTCACATTACAAATGTATCCTTATTATAATCTAGTATGAATAAAAAGCAAAGGAATCTGAAAATATTTGTCATGTAAGACTGTGTTTACTTGAGGAAGTCCTTATGTTGCTGCCCTATTGTCTGTGTGTGGAGAACTGTATGGGATTCCAAATGCAATATCAAATTTTATTATTGAAAATAAAATCTGATTTCTCTTTTGGGGGAAGTAAAGAATGGGGTAGTTTTTGAAGACTTCTTAAGTGTCTCAATATTTTCTTTGTAATTTTCATTTCATGGGTGTATGTCATGGATGCTTATGTACACTGTCCTTACCATTGGGTCTACATAATTAGAATAGAATCACACATGTCATTTAATAAGATTACCTTATACATGCATCAGAAAGACACAAAACAGACCGAGTAAAGGGGAAGTATTCCACACGTAACTCAGTGATACACATACACGTTGGGCGGAGCGGCCTAATTGCACTCCATCATCTCATACTTCATAAATATATTTTCCAGGGAGTTTCTCGTAACAAATGCACCGTCTGACCTGCGTAGTATAGCATACCCAGGAGGCGCAGTGGCACTTGGCTTACTGCTTGCTGCTCGCTTTGTGTCTGCATACTGGGGTCATGTAGCTGATTGTGATGAAACTTACAACTATTGGGAGCCATTGCATTATTTAGGTAAGCTATTGCTTAGTTTTAATAAATAATAATATAGTTTGAAGGCAGAAAATTTCTGAAATTCTGTATGAGCCTGACTTCTGACAAAATTAACTGTTTTTTTGCCATTTCAATTTATAACCCATCCTAGTGCAGTTTCTTTAATGCCATTCATTAATAGTCTTCTCTGTATCATGAGCTATATCTGCTAAAACATGCGTGGATGCATGGAGCTGGTGTCTGCTCCAGGTCCTCTTCTTAAATTATATGTATGTTCGCGACAGTTACTGTTCATACTATGTTTTATACAGACACGTGAGAGTGAAACCACCCCTGCTAAAATATCTCATCAGGACACCCCTTTTGCAAAGGGCTATATCTTGGAAATCATCAGCAGCCTACAGCAGTTCACTGCTGGACATAAACCTCTTCAATCGCACGCCACTTAACTCGATTGTCGGCAACTCTCATGTAGTTGCTAGCGGCCTCCCTGCAAAGATGCCTGAGGGCGCCCAACCTTACACTTGCCGTAAAAGTAAGAAACATTTTCAATTATAAATTTCAGTATATGGCAGTGGTCTTCAAACATGGGAGTACAGTCCCGTCTACGCGATACGGTCGTACATGCCACTATGGCTGTTTGCGGTGCCTGCCAAGATATTGTCTTGGTTCATGACTCCTATCTCCGTGTTCTACTCTTTGAAGATGTTGTTAGCTGTGCTCTCGGCTTGCGCTGAGCTTATGTTTTACAAGTAAGTACTTAATCATTTTTAAGTGCACATTTTGATTGGTAAACTCATAAAGAAGGATATCAACTACTACTAACAATTAGAATTTAAATGCCTTTAATATTACATGTAGTTTTGTGAATCTTCAAAATTGATTTATCAATATTTAAAGCCAAGACCATTACCTGCTTATTTCCTGCTTCTTACTGGCTAACCAGCGGTATAAACGCTATGAACATGTCTCACACGGCGAAACCATTGTGGCGATAGTTTGTTGGCACGGGGTGACTATAGCTGTTATTTTCTCGTCCGTAGATGTAGCGCTTTATTCATTTTGATCATCAACACTAGCATGTTATTTTGAGGGTTTCTTACAACAGGATTTTTTACCTAATTGACATTAAACCTCCTAAAAATTCAGAACCTTAGTAGACGGAAAACACAAACACAAATTTGCGTTTTCTATCTTCCAGAGCCGTATGTCACGAGTTCGGCGTCCACGTGGGCAGAGTATGGCTGGCTATGACGCTTCCAGCGGCCGGCATGTTCGCTTGCAGCGCTGCAATGTTGCCGTCAGCGTGGAGCAGCGCTTTAGCCAGCGGAGCGCTTGCTTGCTGGTGGCGGCGGAGATACCCTCCCGCTATATTTTTGACGGCAGCTTCGACTTTGCTTAGTAAGTAGTGTTAAATGACTGTCTTACTAACTTACCCAAGCAAACTAAGTCACTGCCCAAGCAGTGAAGGTCAAATAGGCAGTCCCTCCATGTACACCACAGCTGAATCCTTTTAGACTGGAAGCTGACCCCAACATAGTTGGGAAAAGGCTAGGCAGATAATAATAGTATTAACTGACTGTCTTTAGCAGACGTAACTAGATTAAAGTCTTTGTAAAAACTATAAAAACAGAAGTCTGTATAAGTCAAGAGTGCAGTAAATGAATTGACAAAAAAGCTGTGTAAATACATTTACTGGAACTGGTATCTGAAGTCTCGAACAAGCTACATAACAAATAAATGCAGTAATCAGCCAGAACACAATGCAGTACAGGTCGAAAATAATTATTAAAAACCGGTCAAGTGCGAGTTGGACTCGCGCACCGAGGGTTCCGTACAAACCTGTGGGTATATAACTTTTTTTTATATGACGAAACTAAACATTTACGGTTTTCGTAATTTTTCCTATATCTGTACTATAAGACGTGACTTCGTACAAAATTTCAAGATTCTAAGTTCACGGGAAGTACCCTGTAGGTTTTGATTCCCGTGCGAGTTTCGAAAATTTGCGGAAATTTGCGGCCTAAGTGGCTGTATCTTTTGATTGCGTTGACTTAGAAGGTTGATTTTTCTACAGCTTCCAGGGACAGTAGAACTAAGTATCATATAGAAATTTCAGTTTGATACCTCCACGCGTTCCTGAGAAAAACGGTCTTGACAGACGGACGGACGGACGGACAACAAAGTGATCTTATAAGGGTTCCGTTTTTTCCTTTTGAGGTACGGAACCCTAAAAACTAAAATACACTCTGACGATGTCATTTTATTTCTCGTACTCTTTTCAGCAAACCCTTTCATTTGATACCCATATCATGGGAATGCATAAAAAATAAATAATCCGCCATGTTGGATTTAGAAAGACGTCACTTAGTTAACCATGCATTGTCATCCAAACTAAACGTGTATGCAAAATTTCAGCTCAATCGGAAGCCGTGCAGTGGGGCAAATTTAACTTCTATGATTTTTTACATAGTTGCAGGTGTAGCCAATAATAGCGTGTTAATAAATGAGGTTTCCTTTTCCCACAGGCTGGCCCTTCACAGCACTCCTGGGCATACCAATCGCAATCGACATGATTTTAATGAAGAAACAGTACCTCGACTTCATAAAGTGGTCCCTTGTGTCCCTGGTCATCATTCTGGTACCTACAGTGGTGGTAGACTCCTGGCATTACGGCAGACTGGTTGTCGCACCGTGGAATATCGTCGCTTACAATATCTTTACGGAACATGGACCCGATTTGTATGGAGTTGAGCCTTGGACGTATTACTTTGTGAATGGATTCTTGAATTTTAATATTGTGTGGGTGAGTTTGTGATTACTTTGTAACTTTAGCGTTAGAAATAATGACTTTTTGTTACGTAACTGCTGTCAAGTGTCTATAAAACATTTCCAGGGTTCGATATTTTTGTTTCTGAACTTTTACTGGAGTGATCTGATTCCGACCTATCTGTCATATTATTTAAACTCAAAAGTCAAATAATTTTACTAGATTGACTCCTTGATTTATTGGTCGTAAGCGCCTAGTTCTTAGATTCGATACCCAAGTCATGCATAATACTACTGGGTTTTTGCATGGCAGTCTGGGGTTTACATTTGCGGTCGAGGGCAACAAACCAGACTCTTATTTCATGGGACTGCCCCGTCGGTCTCGTGTACGCAAGCGCGACTGCTGAGTGTAGGGTCCTGGGTTCAATTTCAGGGTCGAGCCAAAGGTGCTATTGAGTTTTTCCATTAGAAATTTCTCAGTAGCAGCCTTGAGTTTAGAAGTTGGTGGTTTGATACCCGCGTGATGATATGTTATGTTTTACTATTCACTATTATGAGTTAAAAAAAAAAACAAATTTTATTTGTTTTTTTTCTCCTATGCATTCTAAGATCTCGTCTTCCCATTCCAGGTGCTAGCCCTCTCCTGCCCGCTATTCCTGGCAGCGTGCACGGTGATGACGTCACGCTCTACTGCGCGGGCGCCGTTCTGCGCGCCGTACTGGTTGGGTCTGATGCCGCTAGTACTGTGGCTAGCCGTGTTTATGTTACAGCCGCATAAGGAAGAGAGGTACACATTTATTTGTATTTGTAAAAGCAAAGCCGACCCGAAGCAAGCACTAGACATTACTTGGCTTTCATTCGGCTTGTGACGATCGGAAAACTCAGTTTGGCATCTATCGTCGCTGAATCAGGTTGGGGTCGGCTCGGCACAATATGACCTAAGCCGAGCTTTTACCCAATATTTACCCGTATATTTTTCAAAGGAACGATGGATGGACTGTGTGAAGGATGATATGTCAAGAAAGGAGGTGTCTGATGAGATTACGAGTAATAGAGAGGTATGGAAGAAGACATGCTGCGCCGACCTCAAATAAATTGAGTCAGAAGATCCTAGTAGCACTTGTAACATATAATTTCCCCCCATGTCGCCTTGATGTTTTCTCACCACATTGCCCTTTACTTTAGATAATAAGAACATTTTGTAAATTTTTCCAGATTCCTGTACCCAGCCTACAGTATGATCATCCTAGCGGGCGCCATATCGCTCGACTGCTTACAAAAGATGACGTTTGCAGTCGGTACAGAGCTGTTCCGTTGGAGGAGAGAGCGAGAGAGAAGACACTATCTCGCTTACACCGGCCCGCTGATGGTCATGTGTGTGCTTATAGCTGGGATTGCAGGTTTGTTATTTTGAACTGTTATGATGTGAAAAGGGTTAATTTTTTACGTTCCAATCTGGCAAAGTTACATGAAAACGCACTGATTACGATTAATTAAAGCGAAATGGTCACCGTGAATCCTTTTGGTTCATATAAATTCATAAGATTATGCGAGAGGCGCGTTTAAAAATTTCGCCAAAATTCCGCTTTGTCTGAAGTCCCGCCTCTATAACCAGGGTGTGCTGCCTACAATGACGTACGGTGCTGAAACATGGACGCTCACGCAGGAAGCTGTGTAGAGACCGAGAGACACAGAGAGCCATGGAGCGTTTTTTTTAGAGCTGGTAGATCGAGTACCTTACGTCGAAATCCGGAGACGTACGAAGGTTTTCGACATCGGAAATCGCAGTACGGAACTCAAATAGAGTTGGCCGGGACACCTAGCAAGGCGCAGTGATGACAGGTGGATTTAGGGTGTCATCGAATGGCGTCCAAGAACTAGAAAAAGAAAAGTGGGTCATCGGCGGCGTGATAGGCAGACGACATAGTTGCCGTCGGGGAAAAACCTGGATGAGGCTGGCACAGGACCGTCGATATTGGCACAAGAAGAGAGGCCTATACCCAGCAGTGGGGGAATTCAGGCTGCGGATGATGATAATAAAGGCGCGTTTTTTACACGATTTCGTTCTCCGGGTTATACTACATGTGGATACCGCACCCATAAGCTGTAGCAAAATGGACTCCACTTACTAAATGAAATTAATTTACTAAATAACATTTCAATTACTCTCATTTCCACTACCCAGCGAAAACATGTTCTGTGCTCACTAATCTTCTAACCAATATGTTATGTTCCAGGAATATCTCGCACAGCAGCCCTCTACACAAACTACCACGGTCCCATGACAATTCTCCGCGACCTGCCACAAGCTCCCGATAACATCAACCTCACGGTCTGCTTCGGTAAGGAGTGGCATCGCTCGCCATCCAGCTTCCACCTGCCGTCCGGGTATAACGTGAGGTTCATACCCAGCGAGTTTACTGGCCAGCTGCCGGCGCCTTATGCGGAAAGCCATAATGGTAAGAATGAAAACAAAAATTTATTATCCCAAGTAATAATAATAATCAGTTCTTTTTGAACGTCAAAATAACTATAAGACATTCCCCCCAAACGCCCGTCTTTCCCCTTTCCTATTGTTTTAGTTGGGGGAGAAGAAATGGTGGATCTAACTCCCTAGCAACACATCTGTTTGTTACGTTAGAAGAACTTGGACAACTTTGCTTTATAAAAGACAGAGGCCAAAGCAAAAAGTACAAAATCGGCTGGCAGTGTCGCTTTAGATCCGCGCAATTTCTTGTGTCTATTTTTAGACGCTGCTTGAATATGCCCACGCGCGTCAAGGTCACTTACACCCCCCCCCCCTATTTTAGCGTTTGGGCTCGTATGCCTAATACGATGGTACAACTCCCGCTCCGCCATCTATTATACATTACGCGATATACATCTCGCAAAGCACAGTTAATTTGTCTTAATCGCATTTCTGACATACACCCCCAGTTTACTGCAAAGACGTACATACAAATTCACAACCGATATATTTACCCTTTCTTAGTTATTTATCCCGATAAGAAAAACCAAAAAATATCCTGGCAATACGTTACACAGATAGCCTCTTCATCCAAATTCTGCTCACAGGTGTAACTTGTTTTCTTCGAGCCATTGACCTCGGATGCCGAGCGTTGACTTTTTAAAAAGATCCAATTATGAAAATGCTTTTCAAAACATGTTAAAAAATCTTCAATTAACCTACAATTTTGAACATTTCTCTTTTCAGCAACGCGTCTCATCCACCCACACTTCAACGATCTCAACAAAGGTGACAACAGAACCTACATCTCATCCAAAGAATGCTACTTCTTAGTAGACTCCAGCATAGGCCAGCCATCCGCCCTAGAACCGGCCTACCACAAAGATCCCTCATGGGAAGTCATATCTAGTGTTGCCATACTCGACGCCAAGAAGTCCCACCCAGTGTTCAGAGCATTCTATGTGCCAGTGTTGTCAAGTAGAAAAAATGTTTACGCAAATTTGTATTTGTTGAAGAATAAGGTGCTGGGCTGAGTAAAGGATTTCGATTTGTAAGTATTTATGCATTTTTGTGGATTTTCCGTAATTTAGCCGACAATAAAGCTGGTTGGGCTCGAAGATGTACGGATGGTGAAACAGAAGTAGATATATTCTATCTAAAATGTTTGAATACATACAAATCGTTATACTCGTAATATTACCAATCACTCAGTTTGGTCTAGTTTAGGTTAGTTGTCAGTACAAAAATTCTATTGCAATACATACACTGCCATCCCATATTTAAATACCTATCGAAAGCTTGACTTACACTAAAAATAAGTATTAAAGAAATGTTAACGAATTATTTCGGGCCTGCCCTACGAGTTTCGGACAAAAAAGTGACTCTGTTTGAGTCCGAAACTCACACAACACGGAAAAATCAGTATATGAGATGATTATTTGTACAACTAGACAAAATCAGACTAAAATATAATACTAGCAAAATACAATAATAAAAAAACATGTGTATGTTTTTCTACCAGCACTGAATTAGCGATAGAACCATCCTACTACGGAGCTAGTCATAATTTAACAGATGTTATGCTTAAATTATGTCCTAATAATAATTAGTGGTAAGTTTCTAGTGCAATAATAATGTTATGAAAATTCTCTATAACGATGGTGGAATGAGAAATGCTGTAAGAGACAATGTAATGTTGAGCTCAGCGCTAAACGTCGAAAATCAGCATCACAGTCAATATTTCTTACGTTATTTCAAATTTTCACCGTCTGTAAGTGTTCTTAATTGTATATTGATTGCTTATTTTAAGATAAAGTTGGGTACAGTCAGCAACTAGAGTCGATTAACAGTTTAGTTTTTTAATAATAACCTATGAAAAAACGAACAGTTTTGTTTTTTTGGACGATTCGACGTTTCTAATCAACTTGCGTTGCTGACCGTATCACTTTTTCAAAATAACTAGATTAATATGGCTGGCTAATAAGTCCCCCCTTAAATGCCACCTCACAAAATGCGATTAACGCTAACGTTTTTAAAACATTGTTTTATCTCTTTCAATTGTTTGAAAAAGACTGAAAAAACGCTGTTTTAAGTTCAAATTTAGTGATATAAAGTGCAAAGCGGCCCTATATCTCAAATTCAACTGCAAGCGTGGGTGATACACAAGGCGCCCCTCACTGAGAGCATTCACCTGTAATGTAACAGTTCAGATTCGAGCATTGCATCAGTGAGTGAGCGAAATCGAACATTACAATGCGCATCTTGTAACGATTCAATTGATATAGTTCTGTTCAAACTTTATGATGGCTCGGAAGTTAGCTGTGAGTGACAGTCTGCGCATTATAAAGTCAAGACGATGCGTCGTCTGCGACCCGCTGGTACCTAAAGTTTTCTCGCTGTACGTTAGATGTTCCGAGCCGCCATAAAGTGTGAACTGTTATACCTGCGCAGACCATCATTCGCAGCTAACTTCCGAGCCGCCATGAAGTTAGAACAGAACTATAACAAGTCTCTTGTTTTAATTCAAAAGTAACTCTTGGATTTTTACTTTAAAGAAGAACGCTCACCGTAAGCGTCGGCCTGTAACGTAATGCTCCGGTAAAATACAGGTGAATGCTCCGGTGTGGAAGCGCCTTTAACTGTTTTAAACGTTTGAAAAATCTATTGAAAATTGGACTTTAATCGTTTCTGATAATGGTCGAGGATTGTTAATAAAAACGATAATCACTATTTGGTATTATCAAGAACGTCATGCACCAAAATGTTGTTTAGGTTGTGGACTTCAATTTACGTATTGTATAGATAATATAAGAATTAAATTATATTATTTATTAGCCACGCTGAATGTACTTTTCAACATTAACACGTTGGCTGCGGCCGAACAATAGCCGCGCGAGACCCGTAGTAAAAACACAACAAGGTGTGTTTTGCCGCAGCGAACGTGTTAAAGATTTAACACGGAAGGAGTTGTTACTTAATACTACATAAATTAATATATTCAGCTAGAACGTTAGTTTGTATTTTGCATTTTTATAAGCACGACGCAATTTTGATGTAACTGTTGTTTTGTGATCTATATTCTTTTTTATTAAAGTTATTTCTGAATATGCGATTTTTATTTTAAACCTTTTTGTTCGATGCAATAATTGCAATCGACCACTTTTTGCTGACCTAGCGACACAACACGGCCGCACTAAGTGCGCCGCGAGCTCAGTGCATAACGGACAGCTACCGGGTGCATTCATTTCCATCCTTTTCTCAGCAATAAACCCTTTTAAGTTGATTGAGTGTTTAACTTAGTAGCGTAGCGAATACCACCAGGTACCACTTAGTCGCGTCCCCTACACTTTTATTTATCTCGACATCAAGTATTACAGAAAAGTGAACAAACTATACGTAGACTTTTGCTTGTTTTTAGGCTCTTCTGTCCCACTGCTGGGCAAAGGCCTCTCCCATTCCTTTCAAACTCTCTCGGTTAAAATAACTAAACTAACAATAAACCAAAAAATGCTGTCAAAGAACTCAACGATGTCAACTAGTAATTTGCCCGAGGAGAGTCGCGGCGGCACGTTGTATGGCAACTCTAAATTCGTTAAAAATAACAAACACTAACTCGTATTTTTTTTTTAAGTTGATGATGACCTCGGTATTTCTTAGCAGAGTACTCAATTAAGTAATACCCATGTGAACCCAGAAGTCTCTTTTCAAGTCCAAACAATTACATGGCAATCAGATCATATTAGTACCATGTGCTGGGAGTCAGAGGTAAGTCTTGACAGAAGAAGCATTGCACATGTTTGTGGGGGTCAACTGTCAGTACTGAGTTTCTTACGCATATCATCTCATGATTGTATACCCAAGACTGCGTCTGTCTAGTGGTCGCAAGATAACTGCTGAGCATGAGGTCATGGGTTTGATCCCCGGGTCGGGCAAATTGTTATTGGGTTTTTCCATCAGGAATTTCTCAGTAGCAGCCACTAAGTCTGGATTTGTGCCCGGTCGATGGCAATAGGCTCGCCCCTGGGGACTTAAAAACATAACTGGATAAATGTGGGTGTACTATTAGTTACACCGCTGCCCAGTAGTACGGGGATTACACGTGTGATGATGTTATGTTATAATCTCATGCCTTTTTCTCATAATTATGAGTAGGTAGAAACTACAGAACATCACTTGCTCCTTTTGCTTTCGCCTCGGTCATACATGGCCATACAAGCACGCCGGTAGCCAAGCTACTACGCACCTGGGGCCATACCGTGACGTCTTAAAGCAGGAATGTTTTATGTCATCCTTTGTGGGAAAGAGAGAGAACTATGCAGGATGTCTAGCGCCATCTCTTTCCCACTCTGGAATAATACTAAAACATTCCCGGTAGGCCACCGGACATTTCTCAAGAGTTTCTGTCAACTTCGGAAAATGGAAATCTAGTTGGTGCTCCACCATAACCTATTTTAAACTACTTGGCCATGAAACAAACCACCTTTACTGATACAATTTAGTTTATTTTTCATTTTAATTAGATGTAGGCGTTTATTACAAGTTCTGTGTTTTTTGTTAGTTTTTTTAGGTAGACATTTCTTTTGATTTGTTTGTTTTTGATAAATTAGTTGTGTTATAATGAGAGAAATAGTCCACATCCAGGTCGGTAGGTGCGGCAACCAGATTGGGTCTAAGGTGAGAAATGATAAATCCTTCTGTACCTAGGCCTACATAACATTGGCATAAGCCTGAAATAGCCATAAGAAACAGCTAAGCATAGCGAAACGGAAATTTAGTCTTCCAGTGTAAATAATGCCATACCAATATCAGCTGCATGTACCACAATTAAGGGTGATTTCCAATTGTTAATGTATTAACTATATCTTCTTGCCTGGTCTGAGCAGAATCCTCTATGTTTTGTGTTCAATATGGAATTATTGTCAATCAATATTTGAGGCCACCCGTTTCTGGGTCAATGGGTGTTATTTAATAATTCCCTTCTCATAATTTCAGTTCTGGGAAGTGATCTCAGATGAGCATGGAATCGACCCAGCCGGCGAATTCCACGGCGACTCCGACCTTCAACTCGAACGCATCGAAGTCTACTACAATGAAGGACTACGTACAAAATACGTCCCCAGGGCAGTTCTTGTCGACCTCGAACCTGGTACCATGGACGCCATACGAGGTGGTGTCTACGGACAGATATTCAGACCCGATAACATCGTCTTTGGGGTCTCAGGTGCAGGCAATAACTGGGCCAAAGGCCACTATACCGAAGGCGCAGAAATGCTTGAATCAGTCCTCGATGTTGTGCGAAAAGAGGCGGAGGGATGCGACTGTTTGCAAGGATTCCAAGTAGTACATTCTCTTGGTGGTGGTACTGGGTCTGGATTGGGAACGCTGCTGTTGGCGAATTTGTCCGAAGAGTATCCTGACAGGATTTCTGTTACGTACTCCGTGGTACCTAGTCCAAAAGTTTCTGATACGGTAGTAGAACCTTATAACGCGACTTTAGCAGTCAATCAGCTGATAGAGAACTCTACGCAAACTTATTGTATTGACAATGAGGCGTTGTACAATATCTGCTTCCTAACGCTAAAGCTTAAGACCCCAACGTACGGTGACTTGAACCACCTAGTATCTGCGACGATGTCGGGCGTGACCACTTGTCTGCGGTTCCCCGGACAGCTGAACGCCGACCTGAGGAAGCTGGCCGTCAACATGGTGCCGTTCCCGAGGCTGCATTTCTTCATGCCCGGCTTCGCGCCGCTGACTTCCAAAGGAAGCCAGAAGTTCCGAGCTATGACTGTCCCAGAGCTCACGCATCAAATGTTTGATTCGAAAAACATGATGGCGGCATGCGATCCTCGACATGGAAGATACCTGACCGTGGCTGCTATCTTCCGCGGTCGCATGTCAATGAAGGAGGTAGACGAACAAATGGTCAATATCCAAAATAGGAATCAAGACTTCTTCGTCGAATGGATCCCAAACAACGTGAAAACAGCTGTTTGCGACATTCCTCCGAGAGGTTTAAAAATGTCAGCGACCTTCATAGGGAACACTACAGCTATTCAGGAGCTGTTCAAACGGATTTCGGGGCAGTTTACCTCTATGTTCAGGAGGAAAGCGTTCCTCCATTGGTACATTTCTGAAGGGATGGATGAGGCTGACTTTACTGATGCTGATCACAACATGAGTGATCTGATATCGGAGTACCAACAGTACCAGGACGCGACTACTGAGGACCAGGAGTTTGAGGATGAAGAAGAAGACGCCAATGATAGTGATGGATAGACTGTACATATAGTTTATTTAATAAATTATTTGTATAAGAGACTGTACCTAAATGTTGTTTGTTATAACCAGTAGATAGAAAGATGGCGGTTTAATTGTCACCAGAGGCTTCAAAAAAGTTTACAAGAGTCTCGTCTCGAAACAAGGCCACTTCTGAGATAGACAGTTTCAAAGTTATTTAAATAGATTTTCATTATTTACACTCATTGTTGTCTCCGCTTAGCTTTAGTGAAAACGGTTGAACAGAGATGAGAGGAGATACTCGTATCTCATATTTATTCAGGAGGGCAGCCTCCGCACTCGACGGCCAAACATTCAACAGCGCACAGCTGAGACCGAAACAGAGGGAAGAAGGAAAGAGAGAAGAGATGTCAAATGCGGCGTCTGCCTAGATAGTTTGACTACGGGGAAGGACCCCTGTGCCCTGTAGGGCTTGTACACAAAACTGCGATGCGACATTGCATCGTAGGTAAAGCTCGCACGACGCATCACAAGAACTTGCGAATTATTGATTCGCATCGCGCATTCCTGCGATGTTGCGAATGTTGTTGTTGTTCTTTATTTCTTTTTCTCATACCTCCTTAGCAATAGGTAACAGAAGTGCGCACTTCTTTTTACGATTCATGTCACGACCTAATTTACACAAACCAGTACGGTTGACGGTCGCCGAAAGAATGGTCACCCGATGGAAGGGAGACGCCTTGCCGCACGAGAAATCGCATCGCAGCAAATTGTGTCTTAGTTTTCTGCGTTGCGAATTCGCATCGCGCCGATTCGCATTTTGTGTACAGCCCTTATACAAATCCGGTGCACAACTCCTCTCCTCTCTAGTTCTCGCGATCTCTCCGCTTTGGAGTCCGGACATTCTTGTTTGCGCTGGCCTAAACTGAGACATCTCTATATACCACTCTGCTCATCAGTTTCCACTAAGGAGACAATGTGTAAATAACGAATGCCTACCAGAGAGTTTTTATCTGACTTACCTAGGTATAAATTAAATTCAGCAGTATTATGTACCTATATCTTTTAGGGAACAATATTATTCTTGTTCCCTAAAAGACTATACTGGAAATTTTAGAACGTTAGCTCTATATACTGCACGGCCGCTTTTTAGTAGCCATTCAAACTTGGTCGGTTTATCCATGTTTTACGGTTGTTTTGGTATTTTTATTATTTCTCTTTAATTATTTAGTGTAATGAGCTGAAATTTTTTGCATGTGAATAGTTCCATTAATACACTGAATATCGGAATATGTTGCATTTGGTTTTCCATTAAAAAAAGTCTTACAAACGGATGTCATACAATATACTGGTCCAGTCGTATAGTAAATTATGCCAAATTGCTCATTAATTACTAAGAGCACATAAATGAAACTTGGCAAGACAGTGTAGACCCTTACAAGATATAAATAAACGTTATAATTTAGGCTCTAGAGTTCCTATTTGGTAAGTACTGGGACCTAATAACCTTATTTTACTTTTATATGTATATCTTCTGAACATTGTTTTTTTCAAATTCTGTTTTCACAAACATTACACACAAATTCTAAGCAAGTTTTTGTTGAATAGCTCCCCAATGGTTGGATGTACAAATGTGTAATTACCATACACAAAATTACACGACGTCATGTATACTAAATATCTGCTAAACTGCTTAACCTAAAAGAGGTAAAATTCAATGTGACAGCGGAAGGTCTCTCGGCAGCTGCGTGCCGGTCGATTTTGTGCTGAGAGCGCAGACTTTTATTGGAAGGATGATATTAGTGTCGCTGATACTGCTACAATGTGTGTTTATGGTGTTGACCTTTGAAATGAAAGACAATATTGTTTTTTTCTTTTACTGCAACAAAGTAAAAAACATCAAAACGAATAGTTACACCTAACACTAAACATGGACATGGACGATACAAAACATTGGACGGTTACAAAACAATTACTCTTCTTCCACTTCCTCATCAAAATCCCCTTCATCATCTGCCGTCGCGTCCTGGTACTGCTGGTACTCTGACACCAGGTCGTTCATGTTGCTCTCCGCCTCAGTGAACTCCATCTCGTCCATACCTTCACCGGTGTACCAATGCAAGAAAGCTTTCCTTCTGAACATGGCGGTGAACTGCTCAGAAATCCTCTTGAACAGTTCTTGTATAGCGGTTGTGTTGCCGATGAAGGTAGCAGACATCTTCAGACCGCGAGGAGGTATATCGCAGACGGCAGTCTTGACGTTGTTCGGGATCCATTCGACGAAGTAACTGCTGTTCTTGTTCTGTATATTGAGCATCTGCTCATCCACTTCCTTCATGGACATGCGACCGCGGAAGACTGCGGCGACGGTGAGGTATCTCCCATGTCGCGGGTCACACGCCGCCATCATATTCTTCGCGTCAAACATCTGCTGTGTAAGCTCCGGCACGGTGAGGGCGCGGTACTGTTGGCTACCTCTTGATGTCAGCGGCGCAAAGCCGGGCATGAAGAAGTGCAGCCTCGGGAACGGCACCATGTTGACGGCGAGCTTCCTCAGGTCGGCGTTCAGTTGTCCGGGGAACCGCAGACACGTGGTCACGCCCGACATCGTCGCCGACACGAGGTGGTTCAGGTCGCCATACGTAGGGGTCGTCAACTTCAGGGTTCGGAAGCAGATGTCGTATAACGCCTCGTTGTCGATGCAGTATGTTTCGTCGGTGTTTTCGACCAATTGATGAACCGACAGGGTCGCGTTGTACGGCTCTACTACGGTGTCCGATACTTTTGGGCTGGGGACTACAGAGAAGGTGTTCATGATCCTGTCAGGGTACTCTTCCCTGATTTTGGAAATGAGCAAAGTCCCCATTCCGGAGCCAGTGCCGCCCCCGAGTGAGTGCGTGAGCTGAAAGCCTTGCAGGCAGTCGCATCCTTCGGCTTCCTTTCTGACGACATCAAGGACAGAATCAACTAGTTCCGCGCCCTCAGTGTAGTGTCCTTTGGCCCAGTTGTTTCCAGCTCCAGATTGTCCAAAGACGAAATTGTCTGGACGGAAGATTTGGCCGAAGGGTCCGGAGCGCACTGAGTCCATGGTGCCGGGCTCCAGGTCGACGAGGACAGCGCGGGGCACGTACTTGCCTCCCGACGCCTCGTTGTAGTACACGTTGATACGTTCCAGTTGCAAATCGGAGTCTCCGTTGTAGGCCCCCGTGGAATCGATGCCGTGCTCGTCGGAGATTACTTCCCAGAACTGGAAAAGATAACAGCTGTTGATGATAAAGGTTTTTGTTAGGTCGCCTCAAGGGCAGATTTTGTAGCGATTGTCACATGCCTTTTTTCAGGTGACCTACACTACCCGGCTCAGAAAGCACGGTAAGCCGTTGGTTCCGACTCTAATGAGTTGGTGACATAATTTGAAATTTTCGAGTGGGACGAACAATGACACTGGCATCACGAAGATCTGTGAAGCCAGACTCTTTTACTCGCCACCGAGCGGACTGCGGCTGCAACCGCATTTTGGTCGCAGCAGGGCGGGGAGAGGCGTGACGGGCGTTCTACGTTTAGGACCCACTTAGTGCCTTACCTTAGCTCCGATCTGGTTACCGCATTGCCCGGCCTGGATATGGACGATTTCCCTCATGATTATAGGTTCACAAAAAATTTAGAGCCTAAACAATAGTATTAAAAAATCACTAGTTCAATTTGTCATCAAACGGTTAAAATAAAGTAAAAAAAAAAAACAAAAAAACTGGCTAAATATTACTGCAAGTGCATTGCACAAAATTTCCTTGGATAATGAGTTCAGTGAATTCTTTTGTCAGTCCATTTGAAAATTTAAATCTGTTTTTGAAAATTTTGTCATACTGACACTAAATCTCGATGGCCAGGCATTTAAGGAGAATGATGAAAACCATTAAAATTTGTTGGATCTAAAGGTGAAGGCACACGTGATGCACCCACACTATCTTTTAGCCCTGCATGATTCTATTGGCTCATGAGAAAAATTAAAAAAAATCGCAAGGCATTCTTTTCAATTTACTTCCTAATTAGGAATCGCATCTAATACATTGATATCGAGATCAATAACGATGATCTGTCCAGACTTATCAGCGTCCGTAGCCTGGCTACGTTCCGGGGACTTTTTCGGAGAAACCGAAGGTTTTGTCTGTGTAATTATGGATGAAGTTATGATACCGGAGATTTATTGTGAAGGACGGCACAGTTGACATGTGTCGGGCATGCAACCGCCCGGGCGAATCCCTCCGTCACATTATCTCCGGGTGTTCTCGTCCAGCTAAAGGAGAGTACTTGCATAGATACAACCT
This sequence comes from Standfussiana lucernea, assembly GCA_964057025.1. NCBI lineage: Eukaryota > Metazoa > Arthropoda > Insecta > Lepidoptera > Noctuidae > Standfussiana > Standfussiana lucernea. The sequence goes on along the minus strand of OZ059786.1, from coordinate 15,816,432 downwards.
TATAGCCAGGATAATCCATCAGCAACTTGCTCTAAAATACAGCTTGGTGGAATCGGAAGTGCTGTACTATAGGTATGTGCCCGACCTAGTTCTTGAAAATGGCAATATCACACTGTACTGGGATCATTCCATCATCACTGAGAGGACTTTTGTAGCCAATAAGCCTGATATAGTGGGCTTGACTTGTCGACATGTGGCAAGTGGACTCAGCGATCATTGTGCCGATAGTCGTTTCAGCCAATGGCATAGTTGCCAAGAGCCGCAAGCAATATCTGAAGAGGCTCTCGTTAGGCAGCTGGATCAAGGGCTTGTTTCAGAAAGCAGTACTCCTGGACACGGCTCGTATTATTAGGAGGTTCCTGTCTCTGGAGCCCTGACCGTAGCTTGGACCCTGTTCCTGATACCGGTGGGCTACTATTTTTTATATTAATTTTAGTATAGTTATCTGAGTATAGGCGACAATATTATGACGAAGATCTGGTATCAATGGTATCGTTTCTGTTATCTGTTGCATCGGTAGAATAGTGCAGCATGGTCCTGTTAGCAAAATCATATTTATTTTCTGCAAAATCCAGATGTTGATGTTAGTTCCGACACTGGCCACGCACCCAAACGCACCATGCACCACTATAATTATCTCCATTAGAGTCAGTTCAGACAGAAAGGAAAAATCCTCGAGTAATTTACTGGCTGCATTGAAAATAGGACCGTAGTACTAATGTTTAAAGTAGTAAATTATATGAATATCGACGTGGACATCAAGCGTTGTCTCGCGCATGCTCGGGAGTCCGCGAGGATACCCGAGACAACGCGACTAAGTTCTCTCGTGTTCATAATACCAAATCCGAGTTTTTCGTGGTCTACAACCTTCTCTCAATGTCGCACTGTCTTAAAGTGTGTTTCTGTTCCCGGCGTGAATTGAGACCAGAAGAAGCTCGAACCTACGCGAGGATTTTTCCATTCAGTCTGTGACCCTTACCAAGAAATTTAGCTTTTGGGCTAGTGTTAAGTGTGTAAACGATTCTCTGAGGTGTATACCGCACATCACGTACATTTATCATAGGTCCTTAGATCATAATAAAAATGTATGGGATAATACGGCTTTTTTTTTCGTGTGGTAAGTGCCTTACTTGGTGTCAGAGTTTTTATAATATATTCATGGACGGCCGTGGGCCTCTGACTTGGGGTTTATATGCCGACGACAAATATCTCTCAGGCATGCTGGTTTGGTTTCCACCGAAGTTAGTAATAAATTACACAATACGCAAATGAATCCGAATTGTGCTACGTCACACGATCATGCAGCCTTTTCATTTTTTGAGAAAAGTTATGTATATAATCTTTATCGTGTGGTTAGTGCCTAACCTGGAGTCAACGTTTTTATGCCGCCCATGGGCCTCTGACTTGGCTTTACATGCCGTCGAGAAATATACTTAGACGTAACGGGGGAGTTTCACATCTCACTCCCCCGCGGAAACAATAGACAGAGCCATATTGCGGTCCTCACGGAATCGGGCCAACAGAAGATACAGCTCAAATGCAATGTGATGGCACAGTTGGCGCAGTGGCTAAGCTATTATTGTTGACTGCTGCGCTGCGTATCACGGGTTCGATTCCCCATTCCTTCCACATTTACAATGTGGATTTACCCAAATAAAACCGGCCAAGTGCGAGTTGTTGGACTCGCGCACCGAGGGTTCCGTACAAACTTGTAGGTATTTTATTAAAACTACATATGTACAGTTTTCCGATTTTTCCTATACATGTGCTGTATAAGACATGGCTTGCCAAATTTAACAATTTTTTTAACTTCGCCATAATTTTTTTTATCTATTTGCTACTAAATCTTCCTCACCAGTTTTAATCATCCATATCTTCAATAAAATCCCCTGATGGTGGCCAAGCCAGTGTCAGTCACACTTGCTCAATACACCCCTAAGTTATTAGCGTGATATTATAATTATAGCCTATGTGCTATTCCACAGACTATAATCTATCTCTGTACCAAACGGCCATACTGGAGTAACAAACATCCATCCATCCAAACTTTCGCATTCATTATAGTAGTACGATTGCTGTGCAAGTAACACGATTGCGTGTGCGATTGTCGTGTTAGTGTGTGTGCTTGTGTGTGGTGTGCAGTGATGTGTAACCTACCGGTACAAAAAACTTTTACGTTTAATAACTGTCCCTACTGTGGCAAAATATTTTGTTGAAAGAAAACTAAATCAATATGATTCTGGTTTTTGTTTTATTGTGGACATATACAAGGACAAACACAGACACATAATCAAATAGTAATTGCTATTCCATACCCTCCCCTTCCGCTTCTTCGTCGAATTCGCCTTCATCATCTGCTGTCGCGTCCTGGTACTGCTGGTACTCGGATACGAGGTCGTTCATGTTGCTCTCTGCTTCGGTGAACTCGAGTTCATCCATACCTTCACCAGTGTACCAATGTAGGAAAGCTTTCCTCCTGAACATGGACACGAATTGTTCCGCTATCCTCTTGAATATGGTCTGGATAGCGGTTGTGTTGCCAATGAAAGTGGACGCCATTTTTAGGCCTCGTGGTGGAATGTCGCACACCGCAATCTTCACATTGTGCGGTATCCACTCCACGAAGTATGTGCTGTTCTTGTTCTGGATGTTCACAAGTTGTTCGTCTACTTCCTTCATGGACATTCGTCCTCTGAATATCGTGGCCACGGTCAGGTATCTGCCGTGTCTCGGGTCGCATGCGACCATCATGTTCTTCGCGTCAAACATTTGCAGTGTTAGTTCGGGAACGGTGAGCGCTCTGTATTGTTGCGCCCCCCGCGACGTTAGCGGCGCGAAGCCAGGGGTATAGAAGTGTAACCGTGGGAACGGCACCATGTTCACGGCGAGCTTTCTCAGGTCCGCGTTCAGCTGTCCAGGGAAGCGCAAGCAAGTCGTGATACCAGACATGGTGGCGCAGATAAGGTGGTTCAAGTCACCGTACGTGGGCGTGGTGAGCTTCAGCGTCCTGAAGCAGATGTCGTACAGCGCTTCGTTGTCGAGACAGAACGTGTGGTCGGTGTTCTCAACCAGCTGGTTCACCGCCAGTGTGGTATTGTACGGCTCCACTACGCAGTCAGAGACCCTGGGGCTCGGGAATACAGAGAATGACAGGATGATTCGGTCGGGATACTCTTCGCGTATTCGGTTGATAAGGAGCGTACCGAGGCCGGAGCCGGTGCCACCGCCGAGCGAGTGCGACACTTGAAATCCTTGGAGGCAGTCACAGCCCTCCGCTTCTCTCCGGACGACGTCGAGGACAGACTCTAGGATTTCCACTCCTTCGGTGTAATGCCCTCGTGCCCAGTTATTTGCAGCACCGTTTTGTCCGTAGACAAAGTTGTCGGGTCGGTAGAGGCAGCCGAAGGGCCCTGAGCGCACGGCGTCCATTGTGGCAGGCTTGAGGTCCACGAGGATGGTGCGAGGCACGTACTTGCCGCCAGACGCCTCATTGTAGTACACGTTGATGCGTTCCAGTTGGAGATCTGAGTCGCCGTGGTAGCACCCGCTCGGGTCGATCCCGTGCTCGTCCGAGATCACCTCCCAGAACTGCGGACAATTAAACAGAATAGTGAGTACTTGTGCATTGGACATACGACGGATGACCAAGAGAAAAAGACTGCCGTAGAAAATCTAGGTCAAAATCAGAGGCTGCACATTATCTACCGACAGAGGGTCTAAATGACGGTCGTAGTTTTATATGGGGAGCACTTTTTACTCACCTTTCCGCCAATCTGGTTCCCGCACGAACCAACCTGAATGTTGATTATTTCCCTCATCTTGTTAATTTATCGTACAGTTAGGAGTTTAGATATTTTACTTGTTAATTTTTCGTAAAAATATATCCAAAGTTGTTCTCGAAATTGAAGCTTAACATTAGCTTACAAACTAATAAAAAAAATATAAAAAATCAATACGCAACAACTACACCATGTGCATTTCTTACGTTAGATTTTAGAAAAGTGAATTTTCAAATGAATGCTCGACGTCCCAAGAATTTTGAAAAGAATTCTAGAATATTTTTATACTTTTTAAAAAGATTTTTCAACCGGTGTTATTTTTTATTCAAAAAGGATTATTTTTTATTTAGAAAGGATTATTATTTTATCTTGATTGGGAAAAAAAATGTGTGTAATTTTTCCGGAAAAGCATAACTATTATTTATAAAAGATCTGCTTACCTAAATAAACAAACAGCTATAGTTAGGTAGTTATATCTTAAAATAACTCCTACAAAGGCGTTATCTAACGGAGCTTTCCCGAACTAAACTGACACGCAGAAATGTAATTTTCCTAAATACCTATCCGTGAAAAGACTTCGTACCTTCGTACGGTACGTACGAACAAGAAAGTTCCGCGATTCCCCGCTAGGTGTCGCTGTACACCTTTCAGGGTTGTTTTGTTTTCAGCGGCGGCGTACTGTCACTATTGTCATGGCGCTCGCGTGAAATGTCACCGAGGTAGCGAATCGTTTATACAATGTAAATTATTAGCTTATCCTGTATGATGTAGTTGTGTTTAATGAGTGCCGTGTGTGTGGTGTGCGAACGCCCGTGGAGTGATGTCAGTGGCCGGTGGGAATGCGACCGCCGAAGAGAAAAAAACAGGTTATTGTGAGGACAGCACAGACAGCGACAATGACACGGAGAGGAAGAGACTCCTCCGGAGGATATCAACAAGCAAGTGCGTCGGGAGACTCGTGAGTAGCATCCTAATGAGGGAATAGTAAAGGAGCTGTTGTGGTAAGCTTGGGCGTGCCAACTGTCAGAGTGCGCGGGGCCAGGGGGGGGGAGGGGGGGGGGAGCTCCATGTGCCCGGACACAATTTTCGAAGATCAATTTTTCAAGTTATAACGTTTGTTTAGCGTCGGTATAAAATTTTGTGTACTCAAGTAATGAGATGTGGAGTTTGACCTATTTGGGCAGGCGGAGAGTGGCGTAGAGAGTGTTGTATGGTGACAATGATTCCTCCAGGATAAAGTTGATCCTTCATATTTATTGATCTTACTCCGACAGGTGGTTCAACGTCCTGAGCGGTGCTAGAACAATGCAATTGTTGTTAAATACAAACCTGGAATGGAATAGCTCCAGTTTATTTAATACTTTGTCTAAAGATCTTAATCAGTTTGAGTAGGCGATCTATTTTTGTTTGTCCGCCTTAGTTTTCGACACGATGATAAATGACTTGGGGCAATAAGAGCACCATGGATTTTGGCGGTAAAATATTGTTCATTTAGGATGACTTATGATTACGGAGAGTTTCTTGATTAAAAGCTTTTCTTTTGTAGATAAAAGTAGGCTGTTTTAACTCATTGTGTTTAGATATTGTACAAAAATGATTTAAAGCAAATATGAATGTAATTCGTAACGAATATTAGCAAAAGATTTTTTTTTTAGCAACCTTGATAAGTTAACAAATTGGCGGGAACCCTATCCGATGTTATCGACCCGCGTTTGTTGCCAATATTTGCATAAAAGCGCGGTTTTCCCTAACTAACTACTTTTCTACTAATGGATTGCCTTTTTCGTACCAATTTATGTGGGCAAAGGGTCGATTTATCACGAACCTATTACAATTAATTAATTTTCTGAGTACTTAGATACGTAAACTCCCGCTATTTTCCCTTATGGGTAGGCAGTAACTACAAAACGGCATTTGCTACGGTACTTACATACTTTTTGCTTATCCATCTTCACACATCTGGTTATATATGTGCATGCACTATGTATGTACTTCTGTTTAATTATTTTATTCCGGATAAAACCTGCATTTTTAGCATATATTTTTTTTAATGTTTCGCACTGTTCAACGCGTATATTAAGTTAAATAAATTACAAGACTTGAAAAGTTTTTCTAACATTCAAAATCATCACATTGTCAACTACGGCAAATAATCTCCCTGTTTCAGAAATCCTAGTCACATTATTCAAGACGTCACCCCATATCTTAAGGATATATACATATCATATCAATTCACCGACTACCCTCATACTGTCTTATCATTCGTAACCTGTCAGACTTGTCTCTCAAACGCCAACATCATAGACACCCTACGTAATGCCGCGTCCGACCACGGAAGTCCGGTGGCTGTCAATCTTTTCACTGTTCCAGTTTCGTAGGTTTGTGTGGTAGGTTGATAGGTAGGTAGGTTTGTTTGGTTAGATCCCTTTTTGTGAAGAGGATCCATATGGAAAGGTATATTGCTGATAAGCGACAGTATTTGGGTTACGGGTAATTAGTACTGATCAGTTTTTTTTTGGGACATCGTACTTAAATATTTATGGTGAAATGTCAGTGGTCCATGGGTTCACCTCTGCTTAACCCTGCGGGGAGAATAGGCGTGATGTTATGTTATGCAGATTTTGTTTCTCGAAAAAGGAATAGTTCTAAATTCCTAAACTTTTCTTATGCATATAATTCGTAGGCGCAGTATTTGCGAATGCAAGTTTGGTACAAAGAATGCATATTCATTGCTCGATGCATACCTCACCTAAATTATAAAAAATGGAATTAATTGAAAAGTCTTTCATTATTAAGGTTCCAAGATGTCATAACTATGACATCATAAAACTCCAACACCTTTGAAATGAGTGTGAAATAGCCGTTAATAACTTTTAAAACGATGTGAGAAACTTCGTTTTAAGGCTTATGGACGGACTCTGCAGTGCAACACACATACTAACCCTTTACTAAAAAAATCGGGCAAACTAATAAAATTCATCATCTTTACTCGCCCAATTGTCGAACATAGGCGTCTCCTATCGCTAGCCGTTCAATCCTCCACATTCATCCCTCTTCTGCCAGCCATTTAAAACTAAATACAAAAGGAATTCAAACTAGGAACGTCACATAAGACAGTCCCCCAAAACGTTCGCCCTTCTCCACTTCCTAATGTTTTAGCTGGGAAGAAGAAGTGGCTCCCCAGCATCCACTTTTCCGTTCAACTTGATTCCACAATGCCTATTATATCCACTCCATAGATAAACACTTCATCAGAATCCAATTACAGAATCATAATCCACATCCAATCAATATAAACTAATACATTCATATCGCAGATTCTAATTATAAAGAAAAAAATAAACTATTCATCTTCAATCAGAAGCAATGACATTGTAATGTGATCTACATTGGAGGTCCGCCCTTATTTCTTGTGTGATAGAGCGTGTAGTGCAATAACGGGTCTCTGATAGAGGGGAAACTCGAGAGGCGTATTTCCGTAGTATGCATTTCATCCGGAGCAATCAAATTATACCTGAGATACGGACTGCGCTCGGCTGGATTATATTTTCGCTATGCAATTTGATTGATTGCAGTTCTATATTAGGTTCGGTTTGTTGAAACGGTGCTATAGTTAAATTATATTACTAGCTTTTGCTCGCGACTTCGTTCACGTGGAATGTTTGATGAGTATGTGGGAGAAAAAAAAAATTACTTCAAAATTGACCAAGTTTCATACAAACTTTCAACCTCGTTTTAACCGCTTAGAGGATGGATTTCCAAAAATCCCTTTTTACTGCACACTTACGTCATTTAAGGAACGTTTGTGGAAAAGTCAGTTTCTTACTTTACATATATATAGATAGATAGAAGATAGATACCACAAAGAGGAATATGCTATATGGGAATGGCTTATGCCGTGGCAAAGATTAGATAGTTTGAAAAAACACCTACTGCTCAGGACAGGCAAACTAAAGTAGGAGACTAGTGAAGGTTTTAAAAATTCGGAGATTTAAGAAACCTGAATGATTATTAGGCATTGGTATGACGGTTCTATATCTCCAGATAAAGTTATGTACGTGAAGGAGAACATCGTAACGGACATGATGGACAAAATTTCAAATTAAAATAATTCAGACAAAATCTCCGAAGCTATTATATTATACATGAGCTTAGTTTTTATAAGTCAGCTCATCGTAAAAATTAAGCTCGGAACATGTGTGGCAGAAGAAAGAGTAAGCCTATACCCAGCAGTGATTCCGGCCTGATGATGGTGATATGGATCACTACTAAATTTTAAGTTAAGAAGTTTTTTTATAATAACGTTGCCCCAGACTAGGAATTTCTCCAGTATCGTGGGTGCGTTTACAAACATTTAAACTCACATACACAAACAGCCAGACCCGGAACAACTACCTGTAAGCCATACAGATACTTGTTCCGTGAGGGAATCAATCCCGCGACACTCAGCGCAGCAGTCAATCGCTCGACCACTGCGTCAACCGTGTCGTCACGTGATTCTTACGTAAAATCATCTTTTACTTACTTGCTTTACAATTCAAGAGATCAATGACCGTACGTAGTACACACATACTTCGCATATAGCTAGTTATATCACCCGTCATGGGCCGCCGTGTAGCCCTGTTTACACACTGGCACTCCGCCAGAACTCCAAGATGTAGTGCGTAGTGACACTAATTGATTTACTATATCGTTTCTGTTCATCTGAACAAGGTTTTTTATATTTTGGAATTAAATAAAAATGAGTTCACGGTGTCGTTGGACTGGACTTTAATTTTAGGTTCGAATACCTACGTACACGTATCCTTTTTTTTCAAATTATTCAAGAAAACTTTATATCTCTATGTTCCTTTGATCCTGTTAAGTCACAGCAGATTTGGAAAAATATTTTTTCAATTGAAAAGACTTACCTCCAGACTGGTCCTGATTGGTCCAGTCTAGCTCGTGGCTTAATAATAACAGCTGCTCGGGTCGATCTTTAGGTTAAGCCGCGCTTGTCTAGGTTGGTCCATGGATGGGTGACCACCCATTATAACTAGTTTCCTTCGTGCTTCGGAAAGCACTTTGAGTCCTTTGGTCCCTGGTTGGCATTTGTAGATCTTTCACAGTCGTTACAGGAAGTCACTGGCCCGAAAGACTGACAACCAGTCTTCCCAAGGGGTATCGCATTACCCAGTGCTAACTAGGTTGTGGAGGTCAGATAGGCAGTCGCTCCATGTATAATACTGGTATTCAGCTGCATCCGGTTAGAATGGAAGCCGACCCCAACATAGTTGGCAGGTAGATGATTACCTCCAGATTGGTCCACTAAACTCAGTTTAAATGATACAATGATATTGTCTCACATATAGAAACAACCGTTTTTATATAGATATAAAGCATTATAACTGCAGTTTCATACAATTGTGGTATCAATTTAACCCACCTTGACACCTTTTACGAAAACTGTGATGTTTACAAAACATCAATCATCATCAAGCAAAATTATAAAGCGTAATTCCAAGAAAACTCTTGAATTTTCTTTCAAAATAATGTCCGATTTTTTTTCCGGAAAAATCTTTTTGATCTGGGATCCCTAATAACAACCCAACATCACTTAACCCGTGAATGGAACCCAGGACCGCGTACTGCAGTACCACTAACAGCCACAAGACCGACAAGACAATCCTGTAAATTCCGCACGAAATCGTTTCCAAGAATATCTTCTGTCTCTCTCTAACAAAGCACAGTTTCTGGTAGGTATGTTCCGTAGAGGGTAGATCGGAATGTAATAATGTGACGTCGCTGAGGAGCTTGGAATAGAAAGCTTGAGGCTTACCTCCATTAGACGATATTAGATAAGGATATTGTACTTGAACGGTGTTGTTACGTACGTGAAGCGATACTTGATACCTGCGTAGGTTATCAATTTTTAACCGACTTCAAAAAAAGGAGGAGGTTCTCAATTCGGTTGTATGCTTTTTTTTTTGTGTTTGTTACCTCATATCTTCGTCATTTATGAACCGATTTGAAAAAATCTTCTTTTATCTGAATGGATCTGCTTTCCGATTGGTCCCATAGAAATTTCATCGAAATCGGTTCAGCAGTTTGGTTTTTAAATCAAAATAGCTGGAAAAAATATGTCATCCAAGTAAAAGAAATTGCGAAATTGATACTTGACAAGGATTTGTGTGTGATGCGATAACTAAAAAGGGTAAAATAAAAACTTTTTTGCAAAAAAAAAACAGACTTCCAAAAAACACCAAAAAAGGGGAAAATAATTTTACTTTCGGAAGTCGGTGGCAAAAAAGTCAATGAAACAAACAATAGTCACCGAATTCCGAAAGTAAAGTTATTTTCCACTTTTTTGGTGTTTTTTTGGAAGTCGGTTTTTTTTTGCAAAAAAGTTTTTTGTAGTAGGTCTAGTCTTAATAATTCAATGTTCGTGACGTTTCCCGATTACACGAGTCTTATGACGGACACATGAAGATGGCATGACGCGACAACATAACATGACATGACGCCTGTCATCTCCGAAGGCTAAGACCGGTCTACCTATAGTACCCAAATTTCGCCAGTTATGTGTAATCCCACGTAATAGGGGGCGAGCCTATTGCCAGTAGTCGGGCACAAATCCAGACTCTGTGGCCGCTACTGAGAAATTCCTGGTGGAAAAACCCAATAACACTTTGTCCGACTCGGAATTAGACCCCAGGACCTCATGCTCAGCAATTTCGCATGCAAACACCAGACCAACGAATGAGTCCCGATAACGTTATTTGAATGTGTACGAGAAATTCAGAATAGAACACTGATACCCATTTCATTGGTGACGCTTAAATGAATGCCTAAATGTAGGCACACTTGGATTTGTAACGAGTCGAATGAGAGTGCAAATGGCAACAGTATAGTAATATTTTGTTATCCATTTTGGTTGCGCTTAGTGTTATAAGAAGAGCATCAGTGTCGTGACAAAAGTGATTTCTTTCTTACTTTATCGTGTGGTTAGTGCATAACCTGGGGGTCTATTCTCTAAGTCCGTCGACGAAGATACGGGCCCGTACGAAAGTAGATCGAAATTTCGAAATGAATCCTACGCCCTATTATTTTCGGATTCATGAGTTTTGAAAATACATCGGGAATAGGGACAACTGTCCAATCGTGTTGTCACTCGTTTTTAGTTCAGGTCTCTCACTAATCGTATGTCCGTAAGTGATACGGAGTAGGAAACGCCCGTATCTTCGGCCGAAACTACGGGTTTCGTGCTTAGAGAGTAGACCTCCTGGTGTCAGAGTTTTTATGCCGCCCAAGGGCCTCTGACTAGTCGAGAAGTATATCTCAGGCATGCTGGTTTCCTCACGATGTTTTCCTTCATCGAAGCAAGTGATCATTATAGGTACAATACGCACATAATTCCGAAAAATCAGAGGTGCGTGTCTTGGGTTCGAACTCGAGACCTATGACTTGGCAGTCCAACGGTCACACCACTAGACTATCACTGCTCAAAAGTGATTGTAAAAGGACCATTAACGAATCCGGTAGGCACTTAACTTGTTCTCCCACGTCATGCGACCATTTTTTTGCTCTGGACTGCACCTGGGGACCTACTAATTACGGAGATATTAGAGGTCAAAGTTCCAATTTTTTTTATTATACAAGGTGTAATTTTTTCATCCTCGTCAAATTCAAGGAGGTAACTATGCTAATGATTCTCGACCCGAATCAATAATAAAATGGGTAGGTAATTTTTATATTTTTTTCTTAATCTAGGAAATCTGTAAGTGTACACGACCCATATTAAAACGCGGCCCGTTTAATACTAGCTCTATGACCCCACGAACAAACGCAGACGTTTATTCGATAAACGGGTGATTCTCCTCTTTTGAGAAAGGCTGCATTCTGAAATAGTGTCAAATTTAAACAACTAAACAAAGCAGCGTTTATTATTATTGACCAGGTACCGTAATTTATATTGATTATTTACGTCTTCTATGACAACCTCCTGAATTTTGACGAGGATGCAAAACTACAACTTGTATACCTCCATGACCGCTGTACTAATCAATGCATCCATCAGTACAATGTTTTGAGGGCGTTACATTGAGTCCTGCCGTAACCGTCATTTTTCACCCCAAAAAAAACCGTTTTTTCCCAGTAATAATTTTGCGTAGAGTTACTTAGTTTGATGAACAGAATGCTTGGTTGACGGCTTCGTGAAGGGCCCTTTTCGTCGCCTTAGAGTGAAAACCTCGTATATGCGAAAAAGGTAACTTTTCAGGAGGAAGAAAATACTGCGCCCTTTAAAACTTTATTACCACAGCTTTTAGGGTGTAATTTGGATACATTTTCAGATGCATAAGATATGTATTTCACTTTAATATCGTATACTAAACTTTTTGTGAAACTAGGGCGTGCGATGCGAGGTTTTCTTTCAAAAAAATTAATATAAAAAATGGTCAAACTTGCATTCCCGAGGTTTTCACTCTAAATCGACGGTTTACATGTTGAATTGTCCCACTGACAAGCACATAGTAGACCGTATCTGGACTTTTCAGGTTCGTTGACAGTTTAAAAGCGTTGAAAGGTTTTTGGTAGATACCATCATCATCGCCTTTTCCCAAACTATGTTGGGATCGGCTTCCAGTCTAACCGGATGCAGCTGAATACCAGTATTTTACAAGGAGCGACTGCCTATCTGACCTGCACTAATATAACCTTTGGTAAGACTGGTTGTCAGACTTTCTACTCTACCATTCTACTGACTAACTATAACGACCGTCAAAGATCTACAAATGTCAGCCGGGACCAACGGCTTAACGTGCTTTCCGAGGCACGGAGGAAACTCGGTACGTAATGGTTTTGGTATATTATTAAAAAAATAATAAAAAAAAATTTATTTCGTAACCACAATTAGAAAAAAAACACGTTAGTGATTGGGGCCTCCTTGTAAGCAAAAAATGCCTGTATTAGGAGACTCTGAAAGTAAATACCATGCAAATTTCAAACTATTCCGTACTGTTTTAAGCTGTCAGTAAAAGCTTTCTCCTAAAAATAAACTCTTAAAAATTGCAAAAAATGTGGAGTATTCAAACAAAAGAAATGGTTTTAATCGTCGCAGCGTGCCTCGGTGGTTGTAATTAAAAATTTCGCGGTCGTGGCGCCCTCCAGCGGAATATTAGTGAAGCTATGCATATGTGATACGAAAAATTTCATACCTTTTTATACGATAATGGTTTTACTGAATATTTTTGTATTGTTTTTGAGAAAGGAAATACCTATTGGTTTTAGAATCGGATACAATATCGTGATTTGGTGTAGGTTGGTTAAACATTTTTCTTTGTTTTTTTTTTAAGCATTAAAGATAGGAATTGGGTTTTTGAATGGTGCGGCAAGCTGTTGTACTGTCGTAAATCAAAACTATGAAAATGTGAAGACGTTAATTATAGTCTTCTGAATAGTAAGAAAATAGTTGCAGCCCGCGAACGGCTTTAAGATATAAAACCTATGTCATTTGTTTCGCGAATCGTCATAGCGGGAATCGAAGTCGATGGAATTAATGACATTGCGACGCTGTTTTGCGATGAATGTTGATATAAACGTAATTTGCGGCAATCTTCACTAAATAATGAGTAAATTACAATGATTTAAAAATCAATAAAGCCAAGCCACGGATTCCTCAAAGCCTTCAACCATTTTATTTTGTTTTGGATTTTTTTTTTATCGTGTGTTTAGTGCCTAACCTGGTGTCAGAGTTTTTATGCCGCCCATGGGCCTCTATATGCCCCTACTTGGCTCTATTCTATTGGCCTTCGAGAAATATCTCTCAGGCATGCTGGTTTCCTCACAATGTTTCCCTTCACCGAAGTGATAATTTTACAATAAATGAAATGTATACTTTTACAAGTCTTCTTTTTTAAAACTAGGCCGGTGTTTCGTACCTGACTACTTTGAAACGAAACAAACTCAGGGGTCATAGTCTCTTTTAAGGTCCAGACATAATCTTGGTCAACTCACATGACGTACATGAATCCGAAAAATCAGAGGTGCGTGTCCTGGGTGACTCGGCAGTCCGACGATCACACCATTAGCCTATCACTGCTTCGAACTTATTGCATCCTAATAAGGTGTACAATCATAAGCCAGATCTAGCCACTTTAAGCCACCTAACTAGGACCACATGAGATGGCCACAGCGTCATGCACGAGCCACTCCTAACAACCGCATTACCGTATAGTGGATATTCTCCCTATAACAAGTGCACTTGATGGAACGAACATCGTTCTGTGGAATAAACTGGAGTAGCTCAGTGGCGGACAAAAATGGCCTAAGTAGGTAGAGGAATATAAGGTATGAACTTTGTCATTTTTGATTGGTGAGGAGCTTGTGGCTAAATAATAGCAGTCGCACGGGTCAATGTTCAAGTTTAAGCCGCGCTTGCCAATGTCGGCCTGTGGATGGGTGACCATCATTACATACCGAGTTCCCTCCGTGCCTCAGAAAGCAAAGCCGTTGGTCCCGGCTGGCAATTGAAAGATTTAAATCTTTGATAGTCGTTACAGGTAGTCAGTGGCCCGGAAGTCAGACAACCAGTCTTACAAAGGGGTATCGTATTACCCAGTACTAACTGGGTTGTCAAGGTCAGATAGGCAGTCGGTCAATGTAAAATACTTGTATTCAGCAGCATCCGATAAGACTTGAAGCCGACCCCAAAATCATTGGAAAAAGGCAGATGATGTGTGGAAGGATTTTTGTGCAGGTGTGGACAGTGTGGTTATTAATAAAACAACGATAGATAGGTACTTAGGTACGATACTATTTAATTCTTAAAGAGCCAGGTAGATGTCGTGTTTACAAAGATAACTGAAAAATCTAAGTTCTAAGTCATGCAACGCAATTCTGTGGTATTTTCTGGGTAATTAAAAAAAAGGTCTCCTGTTTCATGCATTGAACAATTTTTTTTTTGTACACTGTAATAAAACGAAAGAGTTCATCTTAGTCATGTAAGTTAATAGTTTTCATCACATATTTTCATTTCAATTTGAATGATTTATTTATTTATTAAGCACAGTGTACAGAGGCGGACATTTTCTACCAGTCAACCTTTGGGTGATGCAGAGACAAACACCGGTAGGTGTGTTATCTGAAAATAACTTTAATCAAATAATAAACTAAACTACAAGGATATATAAAACACTATAAATATACATATATTAAAATACTTTAAATAATATATCAAAATACAATGATTGATTGCAGTAAAGAATATAAAAACAATCAGATGGTTCTAGGCTCTAGCGCTTACAGTCTAGACGCTAAGCTAGGCTGTCATTGCGTAGCCCAAAACTTGACCAATGAGGTTGTTTGAAACCCTGAAAATAGTTAGAATTAAATAAAAACAAAAAGCATTGTTCGTCGTTGATTAATCAAGCGAAAACGGTATAAAATTCTAAGCTTTGAACTTCATTAATTAAACTAGAATTTAAATTATATCTGGAGTGAAAGCTCTTTGTTCTTTCACGTTGTTGAATTTAAAAACGTGACGTATTTCGAATAAGAAATTATAAGTAAAAGAAAATACTGTTTTTGTCACTTGAACAATTGAAACAAAAATTGTTCTATGTTTTTTGTACAACAAACAAACCATTCAGCAAAGTAAACAAATATAATTCTGTCAAGTATGAATTTAATTTAAAAAAATCCTAAAACGGACTCGAACCGAGATTGTCGTTGTGTTGATCAGTTGTTTGCATAATATGCGTTAACAATTTCAGACCATTAGTCCATTTTTTCTTCGTAAAGGTTTTGAACCCCAAAATCAAACTCATAGCATTTATTTCAATGAGACCATTACAGGCACTTTTGAATGTCAAAACACAAAAAAAAAACAAACTAAGCTACAATTCCAGTCACAGGGCATTATAACTTGTGAAAGTACTGTAGTTTCCCATTCGAAAGCGTAGATCTCTATAGAGAAGAATGGGCAAGAAACTCCATGGAAACCTGCTTGATGATTTAGAAATAACCCTATGCACTTAAAGTCAAAATACTTATCTGCATACTTACACGAATTTAAAAGGTAGGGAAACCGTTCTAACTGGAAATAGTGTAGTATTACACTGGAAATATCGACAGTTTTTCCTATCCGATACCGTAAATCGCATCAACGCGCATCGAGTGGAAAATACTGGTTCTTTAATTAGCAGCGGATTGTTTAATCAGAGACGGCTCAAACTCATCAGATTTGATTTAACACAAAGTTAACCTCAAAGTTACATAAGTTGCATGTAATTTTGCATGTGATTGATTTTCATAACCCTTGATTTCGTGGCAAATTGATTACTTTATTCCACTTTGTTGTATTTCTTCACTTTGCGTAAAAGCTTTTCACCTCTGTCAAAATGGATTACCTAAATATAAATTATAGGTGTCGTAAATGTCTCAGTTTACAAACGTTGTTGTTTTCAATGTCATCAAGGTAGGTAATGCTTAGAAATGACTCTGTCGTCAAGACTATGTTGAACTAATTACGAAGTCTTTTCCTTTGTGTCAAGATTAAAAATGGGGTGACGCTGACCTTGGCGACGATGCCTTTTGTAAATTGGGAACGTGAGTTTTATTCGTTTGGGCTACCCCAAACGAATAAAACAAAAAGGAATGTGAGAAATTATAAAGATGATTCATATTTAACATGTTATGATTAAAGCCATTTCTAAAAGCACTTGTATAGCATAGTGGTGTGACCATCGGACAGTCATGTCATAGGTCTCGAATCTAAGACCTCTAGGTTTCGGAGTCATGTGCATATTGTTTAATCATCACTATTCGGAGTCATGTGCATATTGTAAAACATCGTCAGGAAACCAGCATGCCTGAGAGATATTTCTCGACGGCATGTAAAGCCAAGTCAAAGGCCCATGGGCGGCATAAAAACTCTGACACCTGGTTAGACAATAACCATACGATAGAGAAGAAGAACGGACTTGTCATGTCATCAATATAAACAAGTTGGTTAACACTGGCACGCGAGAGCGCTCCTTGTATAGCAGCCTCATCTTGCACACACTTGATAATTCGTACAAATTCGATTGCCTTTGGAATTCAGGCAAATGACCAAGCGTAAGTGACCTATTCTGAATACGCTCATCTTCGGCCACGCTCGTCCGGCTTTCTCGTTTCTGGTACCTGAATTCGGATCGACGGCAATTTTCCTTTTAATCCGATCACGTCGTAACCTAGGGATGCGATGACCAATGTAATGAATGTATCGGATGCCCGAATTCGGGTAAAGTCGTGCCATCACTATCAAATCGGATTTTAAGATTCATGTTTTACTAAACTACCCAGATAAGAAGAATACATTTAAAAGATCGTTGGTTTGTGATTTTACTGCTGGATGATCTATAATTCAGTAATGTGTTGAGCAATACGTAACTGTTCCCCACCCCATATTATAAGCTACTAGTGACCCGCCCGCCTTCATCTTTCAAGCAAGAACCAACCCTACACATTCACAAAATTTCACTGAAATCGGTTCTGTGGTTTTCTCAGATTAGCGTGCACGAGCACGTGATTTTTATATACTGAAGATGTAAGAATAGTAAATGATAGTATAATTTGAACTAAAAGCAAGCTTTGAAGTCGACAGGTCCGTACTTAATAATATAAAGTACCTATTTCAAAGAAATATGTTTCACCAACGACCACATTTCATAACTGAGGTTTCAAGCGGATTTTTCGGGTTCATAATGTATTCACGGAACTGATTTTTTTCCTATTACGTCACTGAAATTGCATTATAAACTTATGTACTAAGCCATGTAACCAATGTTTTAAATTTTAATGGCCCATGAGACCGCAAAGATGTTTTCTGCGCTGCGGTTATAATTCCCTTTTCTTTTTATTATTTTAAAGGGCACGATATTTTATTAAATTAATTTTGTTTTGATCATGACATCGTTAAGCAGGTACTTTTCATGACAATTACTTAGTTACGGTTATGTCTGGTTTGATAACCTATTTATACACGATGTAAGGGTATGTACACAGATGTGTTTACTTTCACCCAGAATTCTGCAAAAATGATTCTAGACTGGCTTGTGCGTCTAGTGTTCGCAAGTTTTGTCATTGACTGTCGCTGAAAGGGGATTAAAAAACTAGATTGTTGATAGTGTGTCTATGGAGTTTCTTGCCCATTCTTCTCCACACGAAATTACCTACTTTTGTGACTGGGCTATTAGAATCGCATTGTATTTGACATAAAAATAAAAATTATAGTTGACGGTAAAAAGTAGGTAACAATTAATGGCCTAATTATGTTAAACTACCTTATGCCCGCGGCTTCAACCGCGTGGAATTATCCACGGGATCGTACTTCCGGAATAAGCCTCTGCGCTATTCCCGACCATAATTTAATTCTGCGCCAAATTTCATCCAGATCCGTTCAGCCGTTCTGGCGTGATTTATAGCAAACATCCATCCTTCCAAACTTTCGCATTTATTATACTAATAAGAATTAATATAAGATGAATTACTTTGCTTTTTAATGTCTTTAATAACGGGAACTGGCCTTCAAGTCTATCCTTTTCCTCTATTCACCGACCGCGACAGGCGAATGAAATTGACAGCAGAACTGTGAAAGAAGCTTTCAACTTCAGAACTTTCTTACCCTTCTAATCAAGGCGAGACAACAACATTCAGTCCCCATCGCTTCACTAGCTTCGCATTTCAATATCTCACGTCCTACCCAGCGTCCGCCATTTTATTTTTATTTCCGCATGTCTTCGTAATTATTCGCATGGTTTCGTTCACGTGCCGTCGACGTCTGGAAGGGCCGACGATGAAGTTGTTCTATTTTTAAAATGAATACAAGTAGCATTGGGGTCGAAGGAGCTTAGGGTGCAGGCATGCAGTTATATGTGTAAAATAGTGCTGGGTTAGATACTGCGAGATTTGTTAAAAGTTATTAGTCACAGAGACATTTAAATTTACTTACGATAAACGGCACAACACGTTTAGAATCGCAAAAGCTAAACTGGCCATTACTTGTCTAGTTCTAGTGTAACGTGTCAAAATTGGTACTTATGTAATTTTACCTCAAGGCGTCACTGAGACATTGGAGCAATTTTTTTCTATGATATTTCTTCCGGTGCGTAGGTGGTCGCAAGCGCTGCTGTTGAGCACGAGGTTCTGCGTTTGATTCCCGGGTCGGGCAAAGTGTTATTGAGTTTTTCCATCAGAAATCTCTCAGTAGTAGTCACGGTGTCTAGATTGGTGCCCGGTGATGGAAATAGGCTCACCCCCTATTACATGGGACTAACCATAACTGGCGTTGGGTGTACTATTAGGTACACCTCTGCCTAACCCTTAGGGGGTTATTGGCGTGATGATACTTCTTCCGTTAGCCAAGCGAAGCACTCACCTGTGTGTCTTTAGCTTTAGTATTGACAGAAAAAGTTCACTGCACAATACGTTGACTTACACCTACAATATCTTAACTAAAGCCGGTAACAGCAAGACAAGTAAATTTGTTGCTCTAGTATTCATTGCTTCTTCACAGTTGAGCGGTTTAGCGCTATTTTCAAAATATTTCCTCGTTCTAATCGGAGGTACACTGCCGTGCATGTTGCAGTTAAAAATTGACCTCAAGGCGCTTCTAAAAAAAATCTTTACATGCTCCGACTTCACATCACATCGCCGGTCGGCCACCTGTCGTATAGATAAATCAATATGCCTAGCCTTTTCCCAACTATGTTGGCATCAGCTGTCGGTGTAATCCGATGCAACTGAATACCTCTATTTTACATAGAACGACTGCCTGTTTGACCACCACAACATTCTTTACTGGGTTATACAACATTCTTTGGTACTGGTTGTCAGATACAACAATGCGGGCTTCTGACTACCCAAGATCTACGAATGACAGCCGTTACCGTCAGCTTAACGTGTTTTTGAAGCGCGCATGGTCTCGGTATGTTTAGATGGTCACCCATCGATCGGGCCGGCCTCGAATCGTAGCTTGTCCAGGTGGATCTGGCTTAACGTGCTTCCTAATCATGTCATGATAGATAGCTGTAGCCCGCGACTTTCGTTCGCGTGAAATTATTATAAAAATATTAGGTACTTCCCAATTCGAATCGGATTTTGTTAACAATTTCAAGTGTTTTAATTTTTTTCCACGGAACCCAAATGCTTTAAAAAAAATAAAAGTAACATCAGCTATCTGCCAGTAGAAGTCCCGCCAAAATCGGTCCAGCCAGTTTTGGAGATTAGCCGGAACAAACAGACATACAGACAAAATTTAAAAAAAATGCTTTCCTGTTAAGTGTGTGTGTCACCCACTCACGTCAGCAGTAGTAAAACTACCCAAAAAAAAACATATCTCAAACGTCCCTGGGTGCTTTTTAATCCAAAATTTATAACCAATGATACGTTTTAACATCTTACCGTATACTTTCATAATATGCATCCATTAAAAATGTATTATTTTGAAATCACAAACAGATACTTCAATTTTATATATTAATTTGTATAGATTTTTTTCTTTTTTGTCTGCAGCCCGTGGTCAAGGAGGGTTACCTGATGAAGCAGACGCGCAGCTTCCAGCGATGGCAGCGCCGGTACTTCAGGCTGCGCGGAAGAACGCTCTACTATGCCAAGGAGAAAGACGTGAGTCATAGAGCCATAATTTTGATTTATTCAGTAGGTTTAACGAGTATGACGAAAGATGTGCTACTTATTATTTGTAAATAGCTGTACCGTTCTAGTGCCGCTTATGCTATATAGTTTTTTGGGCCAGGGTCCTTCGCAGGCGTACATGGAAGCACCCATCAAAGTATCGGATCATTGGTTTTGGAACCCAAAAGGGGACAAACATTCATTTTTCCTGCTGATATGGAGGGAAGTGGAAATTATGTTTTTCCCAATCCTCCGCTATTATAATATTATAGAGTTAAATTTCTCTCTGGGACTTCGTCGAGCTTAATTGTCTCGGTGCTTTTCTGGTGGTCGCCACTGTTGATTTTGGCTTTCAGGAGTTGCAGTGGTTTGGGAATAGTCTGGCGGGCTGGTCCCAATAAAATATTTTTATATCGATTAATACGTTGTTTACGGAGAATCCTTCGGTAATCTGTATGATGTTTTGGTAACAGCTGAACCTAATCATAAGTTGCATATAATATGTCGTTTGAGTCGATGATGCACGAGAATAGTTCAGTAAAAGGTTTGCGGAGAAATCAGGAAAATGTAGTGAGGAAAATGTTGACTAATTCATAGTCAACATTTTCCTCACTACAGATGGCAGATGGCTATAAGTGTAGAGGAACACCAAAGAAACGATGGACGGACTGTGTGAAGGATGATATGGCTAGAAAGGAGGTTACTACTGAGTTGACGAATAATGAATGAAGTATGCAAAAAGAAGACATGCTGTGCCGACCCCAAATAGATTAGGATAAGATAAGGATTAGGATGATGATGACGGATTAGGAGCCGCCGGGGCGGGTCACCAGTTTGGTATAAACAGCCAATGGCCTCACTTGACTTGCGTATTCTTTTGACTCGTCCAAGATAACACGTCCACAAAAAAGAGTGTGAGAAGACGCCAACCGTAAGAATCATTCAAACTCTTGATCTTTGTTACAATGATGAAACTTGCCAGTTATTTTGTCAAAAACAGCTTTCGGGAAGATATTAAGAAGAATGTTTTTGACACACAACAAAAGTTGTATTTAGTTGTAATTAAAAAAAGAAAATTACAACAACAGCTGTTGTAATTTTCTTTTAAAATACCAATTTACTCGTATGATACAATCACAGATTTAGGTATATTCAGATGGCGCAAGTATCACGATCCGTATGAAAGTCAAGCGTGCCATTTTTTGACTACCTACTATGACGTCATAAGCACTATTTAGTTACTACACAAACAAGCTATAATACAAAATAGACTACGTTTTTGTTGTTCAAAAGTCTAGAATTCAGTTTTTGAGTTGTTGCGTTATTATTATAAACAAATTAGCTTGCTCCGAATTGCCACGTTAAAAATAAAATGCTTAAGCCAACGCGAAGTAGGTACTCCTGCGTTATCCAGGTATATTATATCTATGAATTCAATACTTAAATATGATTACCATAATATGATAGATTCTCTTTTACACACTCGTGAACGTTATATTTGGTACGGGAGCGACAAAATAATGTAATAGAAAATTTTCAAGATGGCCGACAGTGTAATTTTCGAGATTGACATAAGTGGGGCACCCCCGGTGCTGAGCACCCTGTGGGGAGTGTTATACATGTTCTTATGGTATATTAGGTTAAATAATTATGTTATTGAGATATTAACATAATATAACATCAAGCCTGTAATCCCCGAAGGTTTAGGCAGAGGTGTATCTATTAGTACACCCACATTTGGCCAGTTACGTTTAAGTCCCATGTAATAGGGGCCGAGCCTATTGCCATCAACCAGTCACAAATCCAGACTCCGTGACTGCAACTGAGAAAAAAAAAACCGGTCAAGTGCGAGTTGGACTCGCGCACCGAGGGTTCCGTACAAACCTGTGGGTATATAACTTTTTTTTATATGACGAAACTAAAAATTTACGGTTTTCGTAATTTTTCCTATATCTGTACTATAAGACGTGACTTCGTACAAAATTTCAAGATTCTAAGTTCACGGGAAGTACCCTGTAGGTTTTGATTCCCGTGCGAGTTTCGAAAATTTGCGGCCTAAGTGGCTGTATCTTTTGATTGCGTTGACTTAGAAGGTTGATTTTTCTACAGCTTCCAGGGACAGTAGAACTAAGTATCATATAGAAATTTCAGTTTGATACCTCCACGCGTTCCTGAGAAAAACGGTCTTGACAGACGGACGGACGGACGGACGGACGGACGGACGGACGGACGGACAACAAAGTGATCTTATAAGGGTTCCGTTTTTTCCTTTTGAGGTACGGAACCCTAAAAATTACTGATGGAAAAACATAACTTTGCCCGACCCAGGAATCGAACCCAGGACCTCAGTAGTTACGCTTGTGACCAGTAGACCAACAAGCCGGCAGTCCATAGTGTTATAAAAAAGATATAATAAGAAAAGAAGACATAACAACACGGTATTTTAATAAAAATCTCACGACGAACAACACCTAAAGCCCGTTAGACCGTAAACGAACCCGCCTCGCAGCGACAAACAGATGTTTATCTACACCTCTTTGACTACACAAGCACATACATTTAGGCGATACGCACGAGCGGTTTTTCAACATCTCATAAATAAGAATACAAAGCCTAAAGTTTTCTTTAATCCCTCGAATTCTATTGTTTTTAATGCACGCGGGAACAGCGTTCAAGTGTTCGGCTACAAGAATAATTGAGGAGCTCGTGGCTAAATAATAGCAGGCGCTCAGATCAATATTCGGGTTAAGCTGCGCTTGCCTAGGTTGGTCTGTGGATGGGTGACCACCCATTACGTACCGAGCTCCCTCCGTTCCGCGGTAAGCACGTTAAACCGTTGGTTCCGGCTGTCATTTGTTGATCTTTGACGACAGTCGTTACAGGTAGTCAGTGGCCCGAAAGTCTGACAACCAGTCTTGACATACCCTTGGTATCGTATTACCCAGTACTAACTGGGTTGTGGAGGTCAGATAGGCAGTCGTTCCATGTAAAATATCGGTATTCAGCTGCATCCAGTTAGACTGGAAGACGACCCCAACATAGTTGGGAAAAGGCTAGGCAGATGATGGGCTACAAGAATAATAGGTATACCACTAAAATAAAAAAATAAAACTCTCACACAATGACAGCCAGAGTGGTATGATTTCTACTTCTAGGATTACGTTCCCAAAGACTACCCCATTCGTACGTGACAAGGCTTCATCTCGAATCAAGAAGCATTTTGTTTTAATCGACTTCAAAAAAAGGAGGAGATTCTCAATTCGGTTGTATTTTTTTTTTGTTTGTTACCTCATATCTTCGTCATTTATGAACCGATTTGAAAAATTCTTCTTTTATCTGAATGGATCTACTTCCCGAGTGGTCCCATAGAAATTGCATCAAAATCGTTTCAGCAGTTAGGTTTTGAAAATCAAAATAGCTGGAAAAAATATGTCATCCTAGTAAAAGAAATTGCGAAATAGATACTACAAGCATTTGTGTGTGATACGATAACTAAAAGGGTAAAATAAAAACACAGACTTCCAAAAAAAAAAACACTAAAAATGTGGAAAATAACTTTACTTTCGGAAGTCAGTGGCAAAAAAGTCAATGAAACAAACAATAATCACCGACTTCCGAAAGTAAAGTTATTTTCCACTTTTTTTTGTGTTTTTTTTCGAAGTCGGTTTTTTTTTTGCAAAAAGTTTTTGTTTCCAATGTTGTTTTTGCTTGTGGTCTATCTTCGTGGTATCCTTGTTGCGCAGTTTGCACTTGCACGCTTTGTTTTCGTACCACTGTTTATATCTAGCTGAAGCCGTGGTAAAAATAGGTACATGTACTGTTGTTTTTCTAGTAGTGAGAGTATACCCTGGTCGCACCTCTTACACTCCCACCCTACCTCAATCGTAGCCATCGTCTTACTTGCTTATCAAATAATTCTATATTTTAATACTAAAGTACAATTTTAAATAAGCGATGTTATTGTTTGGTAAACCAGCTGAGCCTAAAACAACTAAGTCGTAGCACGTAGGCTTGCGTAGGCTTAAGTCTACGTGCTACGCGCTACGCACTGCTACGAGTTACGAGTCTACGACGGTCGTAGTTTACGACTGTTTTATGTTGATGTTATTTCTTGAATTTGCTATTTCTTTTTTCTTTTAAAATACAGTATGATTTTTTTGTATGTCTAATATCAAAGCCTCGTAAAGATTTTGGAAGATTTTTGTATGAAGCGTGGCCTGCCTAACTTCCGCCATTTTATTTTATTTTTGAAATAGCGGCCACGTATAAAACTTACATTAATCAGTAGCTGGAATCAATACAAACAAGTTTTGAACACGGCTAAATATTCTAAAGCGTCACGTTTCCGAGATATAATAAGCTTTCAAAGTTATAATCTATTCACTGATTGCACAATCAGTACAGCTTTGATTTTGTTGGCCACGCATAAAATCTGTATCAATCAATAGCTGGTGGTGGTGGTGATCAGTATTGTATGACACAAAATCTTCTAAAGCATCACATTTCGAAAATATAAGCTATCAAAGTTTTGCATATGGCGAAGATTGTAAATTTGATGGCTTATATCTCGGAAACGTGACGCCTAAGAAGATTTGGTCTCATGCAATACTTGTTTGTACTGATGCCACCTATTGATTAATACATGTTATATGCGTGGCCGCTATTTTGAAAATAAATTAAAATGGCGGAAGTTAGGCAGGCCAAATCATTCAAAGCCCTTTAAGTAAATTTTCGTGTAACACGGCTTCAATTTATTACTTTTTTAGTCTGAACTGCGCGTCGGATTTGAATGCGATTATCACCAACATTTAGAAAGGGTATTTCGGAAGGTATCTGAGTAGTTGTAACTGTGTAATAAATAATTATGTTATGTTTTAACTTATAATTTAAAGGAAAAAAATGTTTGGTCATAAAACCATCTGAAACCAAGGTAGCTAGTTTAGTAGATAAATTTATATAATATTTTGTAAACTGTTGCATTTAACTTTATAACAGTGTTATGCAACTGCTTCGCTTTGTTTTCCACCGCTAATGGGTTTCGGTAAAACCCATTTGTCGGCGACATTTGAAATTATAACGAGCACGGATATCGGTCATTACGGATTTTATTTTAAAAGAGCTTTCGTGTTATAGTGGCTATTAAGTAATAAATTGATGGTAATTTCGAAAGTCATCAAACGAGAGTCGGTAAAAATCTTTGAAACTATCAATTTATTTTAACTTTTTACAGTAGAAATAAATCTATAGGAAATTCAAAATAAATAGTTTAATATTTTTGAGTGTTTGTTCCACAAACGATGGGGCACATGATATCGTGCGTTGCACTACAAGAATGAAGATGCTGATAGCACTATATTTAACTAAATGGGATTAAAATATAGATCAAAACTCGGTGTTTTTTTTTGAATTCGCTAATAAAGGACGATGCCAGGATTCGTATAAACTCTGGTCCCACCCTCCAATAGCTATAATGTGTAATACATTGTTGGATAGGTATTTTTAAGCTGAATAAAAGTTATATGGCGAAGTTCCAAATGTTAGTCCGTTCAGAGTTATGCAATATTTAACAAGTCAGTTTAACAATAGTCAAAAATAATGTTTTCCCCTAATATAGTGCACTTTTTGTAATAAAACTAGTATTATTTACATAACTACCGTTATCATCAGTGTCGTAAGGGTATTTTTTTTTAAATAAAACACAATGATAAAGTATTTTAGGTTGTATTTATTTATTAAATAAGGTATTTAGTCATGGGAAAATCAAACATTTTTATACAATCCTACCCTTTGTTTAATATAATCTCATTTAATAAAAAAAAAGTAATTTAAAAAACTAAAAAACCCGACTGCGGTAAAAAACTCAAGTTAAAAAAAAACACTAAGCTAAGAACAAGCACATTTAAATTTAAAAAAGTTGGAAGCAGGCGGAAGCCATTCCATTTTTATATTTTCAAACTCAAATGGGTTCCGCCTGCTTCCAACTTTTTAAAATTTTAAATATGCTTGTTCTTAGCTTTTCAGTGTTTTTTAGCATAAGTTTATGCCGCAGTCGGGTTTTTTAGTTTTTTTTTATTACTTTTTTATATCCAGCTTTTTAGTTTACAAATATGAAAGATTTCGCAGACGATTAGCCAAACAAATTTTTACCACCTTCACCGCGTGGAGGTACTCCCAGCTTATGTTTTGTTCTGATTCGAAATTTATACCCGGTGTCACTTTCACAATTAATACGAATCTAACGACACCTTTGAAGCTAAAATCCATCGAGCCGTTCAGGCCGCAGAGCGTGCCAAACAATTATACATACAAACTCTCGAAAAACATAACCCTCCTTCTGGCGCAGTCGGGTAAAAATAAGGCTGCTCCTATAAATCTCTCATGCCTGGCATAACGTACGAAACGATTGACGCAATATGCGCACAGGTACCTACAGTACTTCGACCGGTCATGCAGGTACAATATCTTTGAATAATATTATTGTTGTGAGAAAAAGTAAGAATTGTACTTTCTAGCTCTTATTTGTCGTTACTGATTGCGCCCACGTAAGAGCCAAGCATCCTCATTAATGCCAAAATCAGATAAATCCTCCAGTGCAGCTTCTCGGTACATTTCTATTGTATACAATCCATTTTGTAAATGTTCGTTGCAGTAAGACTTTGCCAGCTTCAATTGACGGTTCCCAAAGATAATAAAATGATTTGTTCTTCACTGCATCTCGGTAGGTAAATCCTAATCATTTGCTTCTAATCTTGTGAAATCAGCTCTTCTAATGTTTAAACGTTTCCTTTCCACGTAGTCCAATAAAATATGTATTAGGTGTGTGTAACTTCTGCCTTCTTTCGTTGATGAAAACTTCTGCGTATTGACTATGTCCAATTTGTGTATGAAAGGTAAAAAGGTTTATGACCGAACGACGCGGATGACTCTACCATGTGGCTCTCCCACGTAGTATCTACGAGTACTACGTGTATTATGCACAAAAATGCAATATGTCATAAAGCATAGCGCTGGACGGACTAAGATTTAAAACTTGCTGCCGTAGTAACTCTTGTTCAGCTCAAAAATACCTATCCAACGACGAATTACATTACATAACTATTGAGGGGTGGGACCAAAATATGCATCATCCTTTCTGAGAAATAGATCATAAATGTCTTACTCAATAAAAAAACACAGTATTAGACGTTTTTTTTAACCTGTCTTATGTTGGTTCTGAAATTAAAGGAATTTAACTTTCTAAGTACCTACTTATTTACTTTCTCTTGGGTTTGTTTCGTTAGCCACACATCAAGAATAAATAACGGAATGAGGTAAAATGACGTCACTTTATTTCATTGCAAGCGCAACTTTAAAGTCTCGTAACTTTTTCATTTCTAGGGATATTTCTTCTTCGTTAGACTGTTAATTTTAAGCCAAAAAAGTGGAAACTTCTCCATTGATGGATAGTAATTGCACCAAACGCGTTTCTAAGTTCCGGGTATACTTATTTATTAAACACATTTTGTTACATTGCCAACGACACGCCAAAAAAAAGAACAAGGTACCCACTTACAATTATTTCATTTATTTCAGTAGCAATTTTTACATTGTATCGAAAATGTACACCTTACCTTACTCAAACTTGTGACTAAGGGATTATTTATTTCCAAGGGTTGTCATCGCGACAATCAATCTTAATTCTTCCCGCGTAACGATTGATTGGGACAACACTGCCTTTGATACAGGGGGAGTTTATCATTCAATCATTATTTATTATTGATATATTCAATGTTGCATAAATCATTTCTATCAAAGAAATATGCCAGTCACCCATCCACGGACTAACCTTGGCATGTGCAACTTAACATTGCAAATCAGTTAAAACTTTTGTTATGGTCAAGTCATTCTAATTAGGGCAAATTTAGTACAGGCGTGCTTTTATTTTCTTGAGTATACCTACAGTTAGTCTAAATTTGATTTTTTAGGATAGTAGTATTATCCTAAAATAGAATTTCCAGATTTATCGCGTCTCTTCGCAGCTGAAATGCCAGGCTGGCCTATTTACCTCCATCTAGATTTAAACCAGCTAAAGATAACTTAATGCGACATCTACATATGACCTTATTTAGCCCACTTTCCGTTTCCGTCATTGCTTTGGTACGGAGAGTCCCGTTATGCTGAAAATGTTTGTCGTTTTATTTTTGGAACTATTATATCAACATGTTTTTTAAATATCTAGCAACCTGTCCTGCTTCGCAAGAGTGCATTGACGACATTTCAAAACATTTAATGTCACTTAATCAAATAATCAAAATATTACATAACATCACGCCTGTAATCCCTGAAGGGTTAAGCAGAGGTGTGCCTAATAGTACAATCCACATTTCAGCAATTATGTTTATGTCCCATGTAACTGGGACTGTTGCGTAGTTTTTTTTTTGTGTTTTGACATTCAAAAGTGCCTTTGATGGTCTAATTGAAATAAATGCTTTGAGTTAAGGGACGAGCCTGTTGCCAGCAACCGGGCACAAATCCAGAGAGACCAACGAGGCACTCAATAATCAAGAATCAAAGAACCACTTAGAGAATTTAAAGGCATTTCAGTTTATGTGAAACATAATACAATAACATAACACATCAACATACCGAAATAAATGCTCTAAAAATGATAGTCAAAACCACATCAACAGCAAATCCATTGCGCAGTTTGAAAGTCCTAATCATACAGGCTTTTGTTTTTACCATCGCTGCATGTTACCAGTATGTTCTTACAATCATTATCTAGCCCATTTTTAATGATCTAAAATTTGGTAAAGAATAGCTCTCAGAAAGTTTTCAGCCCGTTCAGCCCTTTACGGAATCGACACAATGGTAATTGAATTTTTTGGACTTCAAAAAAAAAAACAAAAAAAGAAGACGGTTTTTTTTTAGTTTGTGATCATGAAAAAGTTAGCCATTGTTGAAGATGTGAATCGTAAATGAATGAATGTAGAATTTTACTCCTGAAACTTTTTTCAAAGACTTTCGAGTTTAAAGATGCGAAGCATTAAAAGAAGAGTTAATTTCGTGCTCTCGTTTAAAAAAGTAGTCTATAATCGTTCACATCACTTGAATAAGAGATAATATTGACCCTTGTGCCTAAATAATGCCCTTTCAGTGTGCTTAAATACGCTCTGAACTTAAATATTTAAAGCCTGCCTGTAGCCGCGTAGCGGGGCGGAGACAAAGGCCTAAAAATTTACTAGATACGCTAGCGTACTACGGCTATGCCGACTCACGTTGTCCCTCTCTTTCATAGTAGATGCGGGTCGGGCTTTAAAGTGAGTGTAAAAGAGATAGCTTTACGGTGTCATCCCTATATGCATTGCCTCATCCACGCTCGTGTATGTCAGTGTTGTACACCTGCTTTTCCGAGACTGCTCGGCGCCTCGCTCGCCTATACATCGTCAGTCGCGCTTTTGGCGCTGCGATAGACACACGTTCACTCTGTGTCGGTCGCAACGAATAACAGTGCGATATAAAAACCTGTAAATCATTAATGAAAATCTATCTTAAACTTTCTATTTCGCAATAAGTTTTGCCTTAAAAGTGATCTTCGGGTATGCTATGCCTTTTCTAAATTTTTTGTGTAGTGTTTGAGTGTTTCTTCGTAAATTTGACCTGGTTTTTATTTTGATAACTCTTGCACAATTTTTGCTGTGCTGGGCTGATCAGCAGAAATTTCGATGTAAGTGCTTTTCTTTATATTGGCTTTCGTATTATTGTGGAGACATATTTTTTTTATGTGTTTCATTCATGTTTGCGGGGTATCCGGTGTTTATACCGAAGGACCAAATATCGCATCTGTCAAATAAAAAATTTGAAATATTGAGCAAATTAAATAATATCATTTCTTCGTTGATTTGTCTCTGTTTGTATCGGGCATATGAATTATTGTTGTTATATACTTTTAGAACTTTTTGGACTAAGCATGGAAGTCTTCAGTCATTAGAAAAATAAGAAAATTTTCTCGCTGCAGATCCACGTAGAATAAAATTAAATAATCAGTGAATATTATTGCTTTCGTGCCTTAAATAATTATTTTGTATTTCTAAATAATTCAAAAATATAAACGTAACTTAACGCAGAATTTATTGGCTGCCGTTTCACTCTTAGAATTAAACTACTTAAGTATGTAGTAAGTTTGTGAAGTAAATGAAAAATAATGTTTTACCCTTAATAACTAGACAGAACTACGAAATAGAACCAAGTGTTACTTTCTTACACAATTTATGTCGGTGCTCACATTGCGACAAATAAAAAAAAAACAAAAGGTAGCTTTATAATATACATGTGGAACACTAGTATTGGTAGCTGTATGGACTACACTGAAGATGATTATTTATTTTTATTTAGAATACTTACTTATGTCCGGCTTCACTCGCGTGTAGGTCGGAAATTATCCCACGGGAACTTCCAACCCAGGTGTCCATGTGTGCGAATCATTCTTCTGTGAGAGGATGCACGAAAGTTGACGTTTTCTTGTAATTTTTAAGCATTTTATTTAACATTTTTATCATTCCTAATAGTAAATATGTAACTTTTATTTGTGCAATAGCTTCGATTTGTCTGTTATGTCGTACATGTTTTCTCAAATAAATATTAAATAAAACAAATAATCAAAACTCGCTCTCACATTTTCATGTACCTACGTCGAATTAGTTTAATTTTAAACTGTGGCAACGGTTTATCAGGTGCCTAAATAAACAAAAAAGGTGTTGTGAAAAATATCCTAGTTACACAAAGTATGTAAACAATATAGGGTGAACATTTTAACCCAAAAGTAAATAGCTAGACTTTTGGGTCTGCGAATTTCATTAAAGGCAAACAAGCTACGGAGTAAATACCTATATTTAGAAGCTACTTACATCCTCTCGAGGATTTAAGTATGTTATCAGAAAAGAAATTCCCTGTTTTGCTAGAAAAATAGGATGCGATGAGTATAATAGGACCAATTTTTTAATCACCTACTTAAAATGATGTTAATCGAATTCACTGGTAAACAAAAATTACACTCAAAGTACCTGTAGATTTCCCTCACTAAAACATAAATAATAACTTTCAAAAGAAACTTTCTCATAAATCAGAAATCAAAGTTCTGAGACAATTTATATAAAGAACGTTTTAATCATATTAAAACGTATTTTGTCTATACTAATATCATGAAGAGGTGAAAAGTATCCTACTTCCAAACATACATACTTTACAGTTTACTTCACTTGTAAATTAATAAAAATTAAAAAAAAAAACGTCCGATAAAAAATATCTTTCACTATCCGAGTGCCCTACTCATATTAGTTCTCATTCGATGTTACGGACAGGACCTAGAATAACTATACAAATAGCAGTAATTATTTATTTTAAATTAGAATTCACAAATACCAGTGCGTCATTATGAATTTGATCATGGAAGGTAAACAGATTTGACTTGATTAGCACAGTTCGACGAATGACAATTCAATTAGGAGAATTGAATTTGGAATTGGTATTTCGAAATAATTAATGCAAATTATAATTGAACTAACTCAGCTGTTTGAAACTTTGGACAGTTTGTTCCGTAATTTGTTTGAAGCCTATCGTCGGTGGAGTACGGTAGGAAAAGTTGACCTATTAGAAAGAAAAACTTGTCATCCTCCAATTATAAATTGCTAAGCTAATAATACTTGTGCCGAAGAGTTTGATCCAGCAGAACGATTCCTACAAAGAAATTGAAAAAGTTCTATCGCCATAAATGATTGGGTTGTTGCAATATTAATTACATAGAGAGCCTCACCCTAAATTATTCCTATTTCGTGATAGTCAGACATCTGAAAACTATATATAATACCTACTTATTATGATAAATCTACTTATAAATTTTCTCATGCCGAATATGTTTTATTTTCAGCGTCGTTTTATTGGAACAAAAAAGGAATGTATTGTAATACACGACCGATACCTTTTTCTTCAGTACCAATATAACTGTGTTAAAACTATTTACGCCCACCACACGTTAATTACCAAATGAAACACGGTTATTTACTTGAATCCATCTCATATTCCGTAAATTATTTACGAAATAACAAAAACGTAGTACAATTACATCAAACGAACGGCCGGTTACAAAAACCTTTGATCTTCAACCTTTAATGTCTTGATTAAATATTCCATTGCCTCCCGGCTAAAGCTATGTTTGTTTGTAATTTTGAATCAGAATTATGAAACAAAAACTAAACCAAAGTTATTTCTAACGTTAACGTTATAATTTCATTAAAATAACGTAACGCGAAGAGTTGCGTTTGAAACTCGAAATTAAAATAATTGAACTTTTGGTGGCGTAAAAGGTTATTGAAATAATCGTGCGTGGTGCGTGGATATAAATATGTGGACGTTTTTTGTTTTTTTTTTCAGGTCTTTTCTTTTGTTTTTAATCGTCCAAACCACAACGTATGATAAAATAAAGAACTATTGAAATACTTAAACGTGTCTCCGTTTAAGTATTTCAATAGTTCTTAAGGCCTATCGTCGCCACTGCAAACTACCAGTTACGAACTCGGTCAATAAGTAGCTAGAAATACAGGTGCCATTGGAATACTAGCATAGCATAGCACTAGCTAGTACTACGCACACAATAACAAACTAGTTCATTACACTTTAGGAACTCGCGTCGCGACTGACTGCCATTCAAATACTGGTACTGTTCTAACATTGGTGATTTGAGTTACAAACTCAAATAACACGTTTTTTTTAGAGTAGCGCCGGGAACTAGCAATTACCTATGTTTGTGTTGACTATGAAAATTACAAAAAACTAAAGGGCGTATTTCACCAATGACGACCAATGAAAAAACCGCTTTGAAACCTGTCAGTGTCATTATTGAATATCAAAAACGACGTTAAAGCTTTTGAGCGCAGATTAAATATGCCGATCGCGTTTAGTTTTGGTGAAATTTGCTCTAATTCATTAAACATGTTTTGAACTAGTTATAGTTGTCATACACACGACAATTTCAACGTCTGTTTTGGTGTTCGGATCCGCACCCTAACTTTAATAACCGCGTCGCGTCGGAACAAATATTGATGTGTCTCCTGGGAATTTGGAACCGTTTGCCTTCGTATAGTTGTGGTATTAAACGCTTCTTAATTAAACTGAAAGATATAGTAGTATAGGGAATTATTGTTATTTGTTAGGGCTCGTGGCTAAATATTACAGCCGTACGGTAAAGCAATGTTTGCCGACATATCGAGTTCCCTCCGTAACTTGAAAAGCACGTTAAGCCGTCGGCTATGATTTGTACATCTTTGATAGTCATGGTTTCCAATCATAACTGCTGCTAGTCCGATAACCAATCTCATTCAGGGATATCATAACACAACATCACGCCTGTAATCCCTGAAGGGTTAGGCAGAGGCGTACCTAATAGGACACCCACATTTCACCAGTTATGTTTCAGTCGCATGTAATCGGGGGTGAGTCTTTTGCCATCAACCGGGCACAAATCCTAACTCCGTGGCTGCTATTGAAAAATGGAAAAACCCAATAACACTTTGGCCGACCTAGGAATCGAACCCAGAACCTCATTGCTCAGCAGTCGCTCTTGAGACTATTAGACCAATGAAGAAGTCAGTTCAGGGATATCGTATTACCCTGTAACTGAATTGTGGAGGTTAAATAGGCAGTCGCTCCATTTTGTTTTGACCATTGCGAGACTAATAAATACTTTTTCTTTCTTTATTTCTTTCAAAAATACTGGTTTTAGGTAGAAGGTAGGAAGCCGACCACAACGCAGGAAAATGTTAAGTAAATGATTGGGCTCTTAACCTCCAAATAGCTCTCAGACCTCTCAAAAATACATTTAACGGTTTTCAATCTACTCACTATATGCTTTCGAATTAACAATAACAATTTTTATTTCAAAAAGCCAAGCCATTTCTGGCTGGGTTACTTTGATTTTCTAGACGCATAACTGACGTTGCGATAAAATAATGACCCTTCGCTTTATCCTATCAATCTTAAAATAACAAAGTATTGAACGTAGTTCATTAATATTTTTTGGCATATATGGGTGAAATATTCCAACAATGATATTATTGAAGAAACTTTTTAGTCGGCTTTTACTTTTATCAAGCTGTATATGGAATTTAAACTTTGTTTCAAATAACAACAGTATTTCACGAAACGACATCAACGTTTTGGTCTTTTTATTAAAGCTCCAAAAAAATTCGACCTATAACGACAACGCCAAATATGTTTGACATGACACCTGAAATCCTCGCAAGGTTGCCTCCCACATGAAATGGGGGCGGGCCTATTGCCAACAACCGAGCACAAATCTAGACTCCAAACTGGTACTCAAACATTCCTGGTGGAAAAACCCAATAGCTGCCCGAAATGGTAATCGAATTCACGAACTCACACTCAGCTGCAGAGCTTGCAACTACTAGACCAGCGTGGCACTTGGTCCTTTTATTAAACTTAATCAACGTTCAACCTGTTACGATAAAATCTTACCAAGGAGATTCCGTTTTCTAACTCAAGGGAAATGGCGAGACGGGTACGTTAAGGAGGCAGATAGGTAATGAGCCGGTATTTATTTATTTATTTAATTAATTTGGCTCCTCAACAATGAGTACACTATTACATAAAAATAGGATAACATTTCAAAAGTGCCCCATCACTTAAAGAAGAGCATAAAAAAAAGATCAAGAACCTATTAAAACATAATGAAAACAACAGAAAGATCCAAAATATAATGGTATCCTACCATTTGCCCTCATAAGGGAAGAAGCGGTATCTGCACTTTCAATTATCGCGCTTAGTTTCGCTATTCAAAATACTGAGATCTTTTAAAAAAAATATCACTACGAAAATTGCATATCCCATTTTTGTGCTAAATGGCCGATTTCTCGAAACAAACATTTCTTGGGTTACCGCGTTTTGCCTTACGGGGTGCTGGTTTTTTGAGTCGCGGAATGAGATGTGCTGGGACAAATATTTGTATGCCCTGTTTTATTCAGATGGTGGGAGGAAATACCAAAAGACATGTTTGACATCATGTTGTAGTTCGCTAACTGCAAGGATAATTCCATAGTTTATTCTTATTGAACAAACCTTCCTCTTTCCTAAAATAAGAGTGCGTCAAGTTTTTAAGCTGTTTATTTAAACTTCATAAACAGTAATCTATACTAATATTATAAAGCTGAAGAGTTTGTCTGTTTGGTTGAACGCACTAATCTCGGGAACTACTGGTTTCGAATTGAAAAATTCTTTTAGTGTTGGATAGCCTATTTGTCGAGGGAGGCTATGCTATATAATATTACGCTGCGACCAATAAGAGCGGAGCATAAATCAAAAATTTTACGCAGACGAAGTTGGGCGGGTCAGCTAGTGGTACATAAGGTAGTTGTTGTGTTTAACGTATTTTTAAATCTGAGGCTTGTGTGGGTTTTTTTCAAAAAACAAAAAAAAGATACTAAAAAAGATATTAAAAATTTATAGCTGTTAATAACTGTCTGTAAAACACAAGAAATTAGCACATAAATTAAAAAAAAAAGTTATTTACCTTATTAAGCTAGAAAACGATTATAAAGAAAAGTTTTCTTTTAAAACTCTGTAAAATGTTGTAGTTATTAATCATGATCAAATTGGCTCTTATTAAAACTGCGTGAAGGTGGTTTTTATCATTAATTTTCAAGAGGCCCTTAATATTAAAACTTATAAAATATTTCTGAATTAACACCTTGTCCTTTGGGCAATTTGTTCTTGTTTTCTCAAAGTTATGTTGATAAAAACATAGGTACCTACTTAATAAAAGTTTATAATTATAATCTTGTTCTTTCTTAACCGTAAGTTTTAAAAGTTCTTGGTGGTAGGAAATTGTTTCATTTCGTCTATTAAATATAACGGAATTATTTAAAAACTTACGCGTCAAGACACGGTCATGTACGGCGACGACGCACGATTTAAGAGTCTCCTCCTTTATTTCGTCGGTTAAAAACTAAAAACTGGGATCATATCACTGCGCTAAAAAAGAACACAATCATATTTCAATACCTATATATTTCAAAAGGTTGAAAAAATATTTGATCAATTTATAACGAAACCAAAGAGAACTTGGAAAAGATACGGGAATTGTGTATTTAGCTTCACATATTATATCGAGAATGTATTTCAACGTTACCAATATTTTTTCATCCCATTACAAAAACATTTTTTCCAGTAACGAGGATGGGGGAGAGTTCATTGTTATCTCATTTTCCTCACCTTAATATCGCTCGGTTCAACATGAAGCGAAAAAAACGTAAATGTAAAGAAGAAAAGGTTTATTTTCATAAAGACAGAATAGAAACCCACATATTTTCAAAGCTGTAATAAAACGTAACCAATGTCCAATTACATTAGAATATTACACGAGATAACATATATTTCTGGTGCATATCTTTTACGGCTTGTTCGATTGAATATATTGTTAATCGTAACCTTGGTCCTTGTGTCCAGAGAATATACACGTGTAAATGAAACAAGATTCATTTGCATTTGATTGCTGTGCCGCTAGAGGGTGGGTAGGCGACAAATGAATGCAATTAGGAGAGTGTTTTGTGCGTGTCGTGCATGGTAACATTCCTACCACATATATACAGGGTGTAAACGCACCCTTTACGAAGCCGTCAACGAAGCATTATGTATATCAAACTAAGTCACTCTACGCAAAAAAATGTTGCTGGGAAACGACTTTTTTTTTGGGGTGAAAAATCATTTTTTACGTTAGGACTCACTTTAACGCACTCAAAACATTGTGTTGATTGATGGATGCATTGAGTAGTAAACGAGTCATGGACGTATTTAAAGTAAAGTTATTACCTTAAAAACTATAATAAAAAAAAAAAAGTTGGAACTTCGACTCCCAATATCTCCGTAACTAGAAGCTTCCCAGGTATGGTCCAGAACAAAAAAAAAAATATCGCAATGACGGGGTGAACAAATGCCTTTGAGCTTCTTTAAGAGTATATTTACACCCTTTGGATATACCTAGATAGTACACCTACTTCGCGTGCGGCGCGTTGCGGCTTAATCATTTTATGCTTAACGTGACTACTGTCGAAGCAAGTTAATTTGTTTCAAACAACAACGTTACAACTCAAGAACATAGTTCTAGAAATTTAACGAAACAAAAACGTAGTTTACTTGTTATAGTTACTTGTTTGTATAGTAACTGAACAGTGCTTATGACATCATAGTAGGTAGTCAAAAAATGGCACGTTTGGTTTTCATACGGATCGTGTTACTTGCGTTATCTAGGTATATCTCTGTCTGTGATTCCTACAGTTAATAACATAATATCACGCTTGTATGAGTCAGAAGATTAGCCAGAGGTGTACCGTTAGTACCCACATTTCACCGGTTATGTTAAATCACGAAAGTTGACTCCCACGGTTTCTATGTGTTTAAGAAAAATACGTAATTATCAGCTTTAAAAAGTCACGGAGCATGCCACTTTTGGATCTGCAACCCGTAACATGGAAATTGCGCATTCCTATTTAAGAAACTCGCAATTTTTTAAGCAATTTTCTAGGCCAGGCCCTGGCGATTTTTCCAGCGGTACCTTACCGTCCTCATCCACTACGACTAGCTTCTAGCGACACACGGCACTTATATCCGTCTGACTTTCTCCTGCTGTAAGTCACGTCTCAGTGAGTCATGCCATGGTCTAACTAAATAACTTCTATAATTTGTTTGCAACGTGTGGCTCGTGGCCAGGCTGTAAGAGCCGTGATCCAACAAACTCCTCTCCTAGTTTCCATGCATCCTTAATGTCATTGTGTAGTCTTCTACTAAAAACGTTTGTACAAATAACTTATCGCCTTTAACACGAGCGCCACGTGTAATACTCGGTAATTTATATTCTTTGTCTAGTGGTACTATCGCTGATCATGCGGTCCTGGGTTCGATTCCCAGGTCGGGCAAAGTGGTATTGGGTTTCTCCGTCAGGAATTTTTCAGTAGAAGCCATGGAGTCTGGAATTGTGTCCGGTAAGATGACAATAGGCTCGCTCCCTGTCGCATGGCACTGGCTTTTTTTTGGGGTGAAAAGTCACGTTTTGCGGTAGGACCCAATGTAACGCATTCAAAACACTGTGCCGCAATGCATTGTGTTTTATTGAATGTATACAATATACAAGGTACAGTTATAACATTAAATAATAAAAAACTTGTGAAAAAGTTGGAACTTTGACCCCCAATATCTCCGTAACTAGAAGGTACCCAGGTTCCCATTTTTTTTGTTCTGGAACATATTCCAGAACAAAACAAAATATTGCAATGACGGGAACTGACCACTGACAAACTTTAAAAGTGATTTTCCCCTACTATATTGGTTTTGATTTAATGTTGTTACGAACATAGTATTTTGGAAATCATACTGCAACAATCATAATGAAGACGACCTTAGCTCAAACCTGAAAAAAACGCTTTCGAATTTTGCTCCGTGACTGGACTATTAAGTGCAACTAAAAGCAGCAGAAGCAGTGATAGCCTAGTGGTGTGACCGTTGAACTGCTAAGTCATAGGTCTCGAGTTCGAACCCAGAACACGCACCTCTGATTTTTCGGAATCATGTGCGTATTGAATAATTATTACTTGCTTCGGTGAAGGAAAACATCGTGAGGAAACCAGCATACCTGAGAGATATTTTTCGACGGTATGTAAAGCCAAGTCAGAGGCCCATGGGTGGCATAAAAACTCTGACACCAGGTTAGGCACTAACCACACGATAAAGAAGAAGAAGTGCAACTCTCTGCCCAACCCTTCGAGGATTGCAGGCCTGATGTTGCGTAATGTAAATAAATAATGGTTTTTACACTCGCGCCACGTGTAAACATTTGAAATCTTACCTTAACGAGGACCTGTCTGCTGGGATTTTCCTGTTCAATAATGAAGTAAATTGTATTGTTGGATTATCTTGCTAAAGTTTCTCTTTGTTATTGGATCGTCAGAAGCCTGGAAAATTTGATTTTTCTTGGAAAATGTTGGTTAGGTTTTCTTTCTTTTAAAATGTTAGAAAGAATAGAAATCTTATGATTTCTTCTTACCGTCTATCTACACTCCAGTTACTAAGAATTTTGTTGTTATTTTTTTTTAATGTCATGTTAATTCATAAGGTAGCGAAATTCTGCGCGGGTACCTAATATAATGTTTGAGGTTTGTATACCCACAATATTTGAAAAATTAGACGAAATACTAATCTGCTGTTTTTTTAATACCAAATAAGCTTGCGTTTGGCCGCAACTCGCCTGATTCGAAGCGATGACGCGGCCCAAGGTGGAGCACGCTTGCCGTGTAGGACAAAAGTATGGGACATGTTATTTTTTATAACCGATAGTTTTGTTTTAACCTTACAGTTCTAGAATCATGAGATTACTAATTTTTTTTGTAAAAGTATATGTTGTGATGCCTTTTATACCGCTTACTGGGTACTGAGTACTGGGAGTTGAAAATGTCATACGGATAACACCAAGGAACGTACACACCGCTGTTCATTACATACACACTGTAATCTTTATACATAACAAGTGGAGTATGGGCAGTTTACAGTGCAATAATCGTATAATGTTGATATGTTCAGTATCTACGGTTGTATAATGTATACTGATCGTAAACCCAGTGAATAGGTGTTTAACGCCGGCTTTTGTTGTTTGGCTTAACGCTTCCCATAATATCGGTAAATAGAATGGTAGTGTATTTGTAAGAGCTCGTGGCTAAATAATAATAGCCGTATAGGTTGGTCTGTGGATGGGTGACCATCATAGCAAATCAGTTTCCTCCATGTCTCGGAAAGCACATTAAGCCGTTGGTCCCGGCTGTCATTTGTATATCTTTGACAGTCGTTACAGGTAGTCAGTGACCTGAAAGTCTGACAACCAGTCTTACCAAGGGGTATTGTATTACCCAGTACGACCTCGGTTGTGGAGGTCAGATTGGCAGTCGCTCCATATAAAATACTGGTATTCAGATCCATCCGGTTAGACTGGAAGCCGACACCAACACAATTGGGCAAGCCAGATGATGATGAGAATGGCAGCGCATTTTAGCCGGGTAAATTGATATAAAGGTATGGCTAAATCGGTACGGATAAGTTCCGGGCGTGATTGTTGACACCGAACACGGATAGATACTGCACTGGAGTATCTGTATGTTCGCAGCCAATTCGTAATTTGTTCGTAGTCAAACCGGCCCGTAATGTCGTGATGACACCAAGATTAAGGTTGCATATTCGGAGGAGCGTCTCTAGCAGCGTGTACCGGGGCTTTAAATGGGCAGTTCTATTAAACAGCCCGCTGCACGCTGCTGCAAGAAACGCCCCTTTGAATTTGCGGCCTAAGACCTCGTCTCTTATGCACCACGTTGTGGGTTGATATCCGGGCAAGTGTCAATGCGACTTTTTTATTCAGAATTATGCACTTTTCGGGATTCGTTCCATAGGGATGTTTTTCATACGGAGAAAGAAGGCCTTCTTGCATAGCTCATTCAGCTAATGGAACAGCTACGCTTATCGTCGACATTACAGAAATCGGTGAAGGTAAATCATCGTGAGGAAGCCCTTTGGGGCTAATGAAGCTACTGGGACAATAATAGGCTGGTATTATTATTTTTTATTGTACTTACGTAGTTTTTTTCATTTGTGGTCTCCGATAAGGAAGGCATATGGAAGTGTAAACCCGATCTTAGGAACGACCGGTACCGTTCTGCTGTTGAATTTGCGGTCAACACAAGATAGTAGATATTCCTACGAATTCAATCCATCAAACCTGCCAATATGTCAAAGACAAGCTAGATGAAAGGGTTCGTGATTGTTTTCCCGGAATCACGATGTTTGTTTGCAAAACTCCTTTTATATTCCGAAAACCAATAGTCTTTGGTCAGAAAACAATGCAATGTTATGACCTGCGAATGAACGAAGTGAAGGGGAAAAAAATAAAATACTTTTCAGGCTTAAAATAACGTTCGTTCAAAATTCCATTCACAAAAGATTGGAGGGTTATGCTGTTAGTCCATAAAATTGATTTTGGAACGTGTTCTGGTGGCCAGTACGCGTTGGAAATTGGTTTTCAATTTGTTCGATTTCGAATCAGTCCGTAGCGGTTGTATCATCACTCAGAATCAGAATCAGTACTTTATTTGCTTTGAATGTAGGTACAAGTATAAGATGTTGTACATAAATTAATGAGATCAGCTACAGTCTAACTTACGGCGTTTGTTTATTGTATTATAAAAATTAAAATCATAAAATAAACAAAATAATATCACAAAACAAAATATAAATTAAAGTGAACGTACATAAGTCTTAAAATGGTCAAATTTCTAATTAATTATCACAATCACAATCTGGATAAACTCATATCACTTATAAAGTCTTTTACTGAATAATAACATTTTCCTAAAAGTAGAGTAGTTCTCTTAGGCTTAAAAATGTTTAAAGAGCAATCCTTAATGAGGTAATAAATGACAGGACCCATTGTCATTATACATTTCCTTAACAGTGCTGTTTTGTAATAACCGAATGTAGCAAGTTCTTGTATTGGGATCTCAAGGGGCCGTTACGTGTTCTTATATTGGCCAAGGACGGAAATAAGTTAAGTAAGATTGGTTTTTATAAAAACTGCCACCTCTAATATGTACAAACATGGAAACGTCAGTATCATTAGAGACCGAAACACAGGTTCACAGCTGTTTGTGCTTTTAAAGTTAGTCATAGATCGAATACACCGTGTCTGAGCCTTAAAAACACTCAAAGAGTGATTGTTCAGTTTTTGACATTTCCATTGGTATCTGTCCAATGGGTATGGAATTTACGTACACTATCACTTACGGGATAACTTCCGCGTTTAATGTTTATATTGAACTCCCGATATTTCGACGCTGCACGCTGTTGCAAGCGCCATGATCACGAGATGACTGGTGAATCCCGTAAGTGATAGTGTAAGTTCAGTTATAAACCGTGAAAGCTTAAAACAGGGTA
This sequence comes from Standfussiana lucernea, assembly GCA_964057025.1. NCBI lineage: Eukaryota > Metazoa > Arthropoda > Insecta > Lepidoptera > Noctuidae > Standfussiana > Standfussiana lucernea. Next base: position 15,773,989 of record OZ059786.1, on the reverse strand, counting down.
TGGAATAGTCTACAACCATTCTTCTTCATAGAGATCTACGCATTGGAATGGGCAACTACAGTACTTTCACAGTTATTATGTCTTGTGACTGGGACTGTCTTTGTTTCGACAATTCAAAAGTGCCTGTAATTGGCCTACTTGAAATAAATGCTTTGATTTTGATTTTTGTAGTGAGCGCTGACGCAGCTTTTTATATTCGACGTGCGCGCAGGCCGCAGCGCTCGGCAAGTTTAGTTCGCCCAGAATAGCCACACACTGTAGACGCGCTTTCGACTTAAGTAAATACCTCAATGTAATAAGTGATCGTGATTAAAAGAAATATCCAAATCCTTTCTCCGCATTTAATTTCTCTCCGTACACACAAACACCTTAGAGGAACTATATACACACGCACACAAAAAGTTATTAATTTTGGGCTAAGTGAATAAAATTGGCCCTTTTTCCATTTAGTCTATTTTATGAAAAGGGTTTAGATAGAAAGACGTAATTGTGATGTAGTTCTGATTGAGTAAAATGATAATAAGAAAAAAAAGGTTTGCTTAGAAAAATGCAAACAAAAGAAAGAGACGAACGACTAGCCAAAGCTAGCACACGCACTTCACTCACACACCCGCGCATTTCTTCATCATTTGGCCACCCAAAACTGAGTGTAGGTCTCTTGCAAATCTTTCTACTTTTGATGGTTTTGTGTTATGGCTATCCAGTTTCCGGCCACTTCAATAAGAAGGCACGGGCTAACAACAGTTACGAAGAATTTCACCCATAAAACAGATTCAGTCATGAGGAGGGATGAAACGCATGTTACTAAAAAAGTGATGGATATTAAATTTGATGGATGGAGAGGGAGAGGAAGGCCAAAGAAAATATAGATGGATTGTGTGAGGAATTATATGAAAGAGAAAGGAGTAAATGATGCCGTGACGTCTGACAGGGAAGAATGGAAGAAGAAAACGTGTTGCGCCGACCCCAAGTAGAATGGGACAAGGGCAGGAAGATGGTGATGAAAACAGATTCAGTTTCACTGGTGAAATTCACCCTTTAATGGCAATACCAGCTGCAATAGTTACATGAGCCTAAAGAAGAGTTGAATCTAATTAGCCCATCCGATTGCTCGTCCGCAGTTTTGAAAGGGGTTACCCTTAGCCCTAAGTGATGACTTGTAATTCTTGTTAGGATCTTGAGTGCTTTCCTAATCCTTTGCTTCGAGACAATTTTCTGCGTAAACCAATTTGTGACTTTTCCTGACCGTTGAATAAGTAACGTTGATACCGTAGAAAAGTGCTTAAGATATTTTGACAACTTAGGAAAAAAAAAGGTGGCTTAGAGAATAATGTATGTCTTCATCTGACGAGTCTTTTCCTAATCATGTTGAAAGTCTGACAATCAGTCTTACCAAGGGGTACCGTATTACCCAGTAATACGGTTGTGGTAGTCAGACAGGCATTCGCTCCATTTCAAATACTGATATTCAGCTGCATCTGGTTAGACTGGAAGCCAACCCCAACATAGTTGGGAAAGAGCAGATGATACTGATTGAAAAAAAAAAGCCAGCAAAACTTTCATAAAACGTCCGACAACCCTAACCAAAGCTGATGCATCAAGACTCAAGACTCTAAAGTAAAGACTTAACCCCCAGCTTACAACATAAGCCAACAATCCAAGATAAATAAAACCATCAAATTGAATAAACTCAGTGATCCGTTTATTATTGGCTTACATTTGTTTTCGATCGCTCATGGATTTGAGATCGCTGGATTAAGGGTGCCTTGACCCATTTGGTGCAGGAGACAGCACGCCAAGATTTGGATGTGAACCAGATCAGCGCATGAGTTAGTGAATTAATTGAATATAGACGGTTTTGTATTCATGAACGTAGTTTTGAGTGGAGAAGAAACTAACTCGAAATCTGCAAAGCAATAAGTGTGAAGAATTGCTCTAAAGTGCTAAAGAGACTTTCGGGATTGTGGTACAGTAAGTGTCTTTTTAGTAACTATACTGTAATAACTAGTTATGTATACTTAATCAATAATGTTGTGCCACCGAGTTGCCGTGTCTGGCATACCACTGTTAAACCCGAGATGGTGGAGTGTGGGTTTGTTTATGTTTTTCAAATGGCTTGTAAAATAATGTTTTTGAATAATAAAAGATAAAAAATAACTAATAAAGCCTGATTCTGATTGCACCACCAGAGGGGTGATACCAATATTTTTAAGAACAGTCGCAAACCATTCAATATCAGCGTCTTCGAATACCGTGGTTTGCAATCAAGGAAATGAGTCGATGTCATATTGTTCTGCTTCATAGATTGCGCTCTGGTCATCCACCCATCTCGGAAGTTTGGCTTTTTAATGAAGAAAGTGAATTCTCCCAATTGTGAGGCATGTGGAACGGTTGAAGATGTTCACCATCTGTTTGTATAGTGTACAAAGAATAGGAAGGAACGAGAAACACTATTGCATACGCTAAAATTGCGCAACCTTCACCGGAGATAGCAATGCTCCTTGCTGATATGTTTACAGAATTTTAATTTTATGTATATTATATTTGTAGTTTAGTTTAGACTAGGTTAAGGAATGATGAGGCTGACTTGCCTTTGAAGATAAAAGCCTCCAATAAAATATAAGAATAAAATAAAAGAACAGTCGTATTCTGATGTTTCTCAATCTATAAAAATACACACAGGGTGGCGCTGACAATACGACACTAAATGAAAGCACTTGTAATACTTGTTCATAGGAATGTTTTTAAACTATCAAATAAATCCTAACATCGAAATTAAATATACATTTATGTATATTGTTTCAAACAAACTAAATGGCATAAAAGTGTTAACGAAATACAACACCATTTATAAATATTGGTTTAACCAGTCGGTGCTAGCCAATAAATGTCCTGTGACTAAACTACTGGATATATTCGAATGAAATTTTGTCTGCAGACTGGGAACGTCATGATGTATACGCAGTTTAATTTATTGTCGTATTGCCAGCGCCACCCTGTATAAGTTCCCTACGTTTAGACGTTTAGAGTCGGACACAGATTCCGATTAGATTTTGAATGCTTATAACTACGGGAATTGGTTTTCTGATGTCAGTCTTTATTTCAGAACTTTTTGAGAGTTTTCCATACAAAAATGATAAGGAAGTGAGGAATGATATGAAAAAATGAGTAAATGATAGCGTAACGATTGACAGGGGAGAATGGAAGGAAAGATCGTGTTGCGCCGATCTTAAATAACATGGAACAAGGAACAACAGGAAGATGATAAATTCCACATATAAAAACTATCATACGACGTATAAAAATACAATGGAAAAAACTACAACAGAATACTGAAGGACAAATTCTGTTGTAAGACGAAACTTGGCGCCCAACTATAAAAAAAAGTTAACTTCTTATTTTATCCACAAGAAAAATAAAACAATATTACGGCTATAGTTCACATAAAACATAACATCACGCCTATGATCCCCGAAACGTTAGGCAGAGGTGTGCCTAGTAGTACACCCACATTTCGCCAGTTATCTTTAAGTCCCATGTAATAATTGGCGAGCCTATTGCCATAAATCAGGCCCAAATCCAGACTCCGTGGCTGCTACTGAGAAATTCCTGATAGAAAAACTCAATAACACTTTGCCCGACTTGGGAATCGAACCTGGGAAATCATGTTCAGCAGTCGACCACTACACCAAAGAAGCAGTCAGGCTATAGTTCAGGTGTGAATAATTCAGTGTTTATTATTTCACCTTCAAAGTGAGTGAGTTTGCGTGCCTCGCGCACGATTACAATGTTAAAAATTACACTTGCCGAACGAAAGCACTTAAAGTCAAGAATAATAAAGGCACGTGGTCATAACAATGACATGAACACGGAGAGGGTTTTATTTATATTTTTGTCAGCTTTCGTATTCAGGCTGGATGATATTGCGTATATTTTTGGCAGAAGCTGGAAACTGGAGTGGTTTTAACAATCGTTTTAAGTGGCAATCGGACAAGCTTGTCTGTATAAAATTGAGGTGCCAAGGAACAAAAATAAGGTTTAGTTAGTACACGTACTTGTTTAGCTACGTTCTTGTTCGGGTCGCCGGTCGGCGTGATTTGGCGGTAAAATTAAATAAATATAATATTGGGTGTAAAAGTACTACACGCTTGTTCTCCTCGTCATTGCAATCATTTTGTTTTTGTTCTTGATCATTACCTGGGAACCTTCTTTTTACGGAGATATTGGGGGTCAAAGTTCCAAGTTTTTCACAAGCTCTTTTTTAAATACAAATTTTTCATGTTATAACTTTGTTTGTTACGTAGTACGTCCTGTCAAATAACGTGGCTTTTCACCCCAAAAGAAAAATCGGCTATCGGCAATTTTTTTACGTAGAATTACTTAGTTTGATGTACAGAATGTTTGATTGACGGCTTTGTGAAGGGTCCGTTTACACCTTGTATAGTAGATAGAAAATACGTTCGTGAAAAATCCGCTTGGCTCGAACCGTGCCAAACCGACTCGATCACGATTCGAAAATGACGAACGGAGTGTTCCGATCGGTATTAGGGCAATGAAAGCCAATTATTATAGTATAAGTGTATACGTGTAGTAATTACTCGCTTGCCTTACACTCGCACTCGCCCTGCGTCGGTGAGAATGTCGCACTCGAAAATAAAACAAATGCCCAACAAGCGCGCTAAGCTACTCCGCTAGCTGCCCTGTGAAAAGTGTACTGGAAACTTCGACTAGTTTGTAACACATTTAAAGCGTGTGCCGAGTTGTTAAGTCTTTGCTCATTCACCTTTTTAACCGATTTCAAAAAAAGGAGGAGGTTCTCAATTTTTTTTTTGTGTTTATATTCTCATATCTTCGTCATTTATGAACTGATTTGAAAATTCTTCTTTTATCTGAAAGGATATACTTTTCGATACCTATGTCCAATAGAAATTTCATCAACATCGGTTTATTAGTTTGGTTTTTAAATCAAAATAGCTGGAAAAGATATGTCATCCAAGTAAAAAAAATTGCGAAATTGATACTTGAAAAAGATTTGTGTGCGTTACGATAGCTAAAAAAGGGTAAAATAAAAACTTTTTTGCAAAAAAATAACCGACTTCCAAAAAAACACAAAAAATAAAATAAAATAACTTTACCTTCGGAAGTCGGTGGCAAAAAAGTCAATGAAACAAAGTGTTTTTCATTTTTTTTGTGTTTTTTTGGAAGCCGTTTGTTTTTTTTGCAAAAAAGTTTTTTATCCTTACAATGAACCTGCGACTTCCGGTAGTGTAAAGATGATTATGGCTTACTTCCACATTAAACTGTTTTGTTGATTTTGCAGTTTGGGCAATTATTTTTTAGCGCGCATTTTGTCGCTTGAGCCAGACTACTGTTGAAGGATAAAATTAGCCATTCAGAATCAATTTGTCGGTGACAATCATGTTTTTAACTGATTGGAATAGGTCTCAATTTTTCAAATGATGTTTTTTAAGTGTGACGATTTTGATCGTATTTTTCTCGATAAACCCCTTTTAAATGATACCTGGAGTGCATTAAATAACAGGTCCGTAAACCGCATGAATTCTGTGCATTGTCATCCAAGCTAAACGTGTATGCAACATTTCAGCTCAATCGGTTGGGGATAACTGTTTTAAAATTCAGTTGCAAGATTTGATCTAAACAAACATCCATACATACACACATTGGAAGTTAAATAAAAGCTTGTAAAAATAATACTCGAACCATGCGGTTAATATTTCTCTTAGATACCTACATCTCAGTTCCTTACTGCAGCTCGTTAAAAGCCAGGCGAATGTCAGTTGCCTTCAGCCATCCCCGACGAACTCCAAGCTGTGTTGACTTAAACAAATTGCGGTACTGACTTATATTAACTATCGTTATCTCTTATCTATGGGTCGGGTAAGTTTTGATTGCAGTTTGCCCTTTGTATCCTAAGTGTTTGAACTGCTTCGAATAATTAATTAATTAGAGCAGGGGTAATTGCGTAACACATTTGAAAATCGCGATGCCTTTCATTTTGACAATTAGGTATTAAACAATTTTCATTGCATTTTTTACGTTTTCAAACCAAAGAATTTTTCAAATATGCAATAGATTAGGAATTTCCTTGAATTGCGATTGAATGTGTTTTGGAACATAAATTGTGGGGCTGAAATAGTAATTTAGGTTAACTAGGCTATTTTGATTGGGTTTCTTCCTAAGAAAATATTGTCTTGTCTGGACATTCCTAGGAAACGTTCTGATTTTCTTTTTTTGAGGGCTTCCGTTATTAGTTCTATATGTTAGAAAATGCGTCGAATGCGCACCAGCTGGAAACTGTTTACGTTATCTGCAACGAAGAAGTTCAAAAGCACAAAAAATATTACACAGTATTATTACCTTAAAAAAAATCAGAATACATAAAATAGGTATCAAGCCTTTTTTAAACGTTGGTTTGAATTTTCACAATATAATCCAACATTGGTTCAATCAAGTGATGTCGTCTGTCGCTTCAAGAGCGTCCGCTCCGGAACCAAGCGAATCGAACGACACCTCATTGACCCAAATCGACGCAGCCGTTTAGCCTACATGCGATGACATACATACTGACAGGTGTGCCAAATATCCCCCACTTCATATATAGGCAGTGGGAACTGCTGGGACACATACCTTCTCTCTATGATGGAGGGGGTCTTAATCCACCACGTGGGTCCAGAGTGGATTAGTAGACGTCACGTCATGTCATTCTCTAGTTCTAGAATATTCCGGTTTTCTCACGATGTTTTCCTTTTCCGTTGCGTCAATCAAATATAACAAATAGGCTTGTGTTCGGCCGCAACTCGACTGATGTGAAGCGATGATGCGGCCTAGGGTGGAGCACGCGCGCCTAGAAGAAACCCATTCACTAGAAACTTTATGGAAGGAAAAGATTGTTGGTTGATCCCACACTTTGATAAAAAGCGTTAACTAATCGTATACCGAAAGTTACTAAAAGCATAGACCTATAATCCACCTGAAATCTCTTCTACAACGCCATTTAAGCGTTGACTGGCATCTTCCGAAAACACCTCGAAAATAATCCATCGACCTTTCAACTATAGAAGTTAAGGTTCAATTTCGAATGTGTACAAGTTCGGGGTGAGTTAAGTTTTGGTGGTATCTGGGAAACGTGGACCGAAATGTAGGCGATGACATCATAATGTTGATTAAATTGGTTGTGAAGCTATACGGTCGTAGTTCGAGGTGCTTTGATATGGAATTTTGAGGCACGTTAAAGGATATTGTGTTTTGACGAATTATGGGCGGAAATACCCACTATTTCGTCCATGATTCGTATAGGTAAATGTTTGAATTTTCAGTAAACGGGTTCTTGGTACTCGTAAAGTTGGGGAAAATCCCCTGCACGGTTAAAAAGCAAGCGTAAAACTCTTTTAAGGATAGCTCATTCTTGAAAGTACTACTGTACTAAGCAAGTAAGTAAGTGTGTAAGTATTGGTACTTAATTCTAAGTTCAAACCGTATTAGTGTGTATTCGTGTTGGTTGTAATTTAAGCTCTAACGTTAGTGAAAAACAAGTAGTTTTATCTTAACAAAATGGAAAAATGATTTTCTTTCAAAACAGCTAATAGAAGAAGAATGGAAATCTCAGTTGGTTGTTAAGTGTGAGGTTCTTATTAAGAGCATAGTGCTGTCCATTCCATCCTCGGACACTTAAAAAGTTCAATTTAATTTGACAAATATTTTCAACATTTGGAAAAAAACATCAGCCCAAAAATCAAGCAATTAATTCGTTACGCGTGCAAACACTTATATATTTCATTTTTACTCCATTTGATTTTCCAATCATTTTAAGCACGGTTTTCAGTGCAATAAATACTAATTGCTTTTTAATTGCTGGGCGGAAATTAGTTTTTGGTTACGAACCAATACCTACTTTTCTATAACGCTACTAATAATGTTTCTTTTTGCATACCTACTACGTTACGTAGCGTTTTAGAGCAACGTACGTTTACAAGAATCTGGTCATTGAGGTGTAAATTTAAACTCGTAAGTCCGCTCATGTCGCATATTTTGCGATTTCACAAGGGACTCAAAAACCCTGTAGGTTTTGAGACCCGTTGCCATAGAATTATGAAGTTTGGAAGAAGCAATGTCTACTAAATACCTACAAGTTTGTACGGAGCCCTCGGTGCGAGAGTCCAACTCGCACTTGGTCTTATTAGCTCAAAAAGCTCTGAAGTGTTAACGGGTCATAACTTTTTTTTAAATAAAACCTTATTCTCTGTCCTTTCTAGTTATACTTAGTTCTTCGTCTACCCATAAACGATTAAACGGTCTACAAATGATAGACCTCTTCTACAGACTACAAGGCTCTAGAACAGAATCTGTTAGTGAGGCCATCCATTACCCTTGGAGGCCAGATAATAGCCGTTCCGAAGTAAATTGACCGGCGTAATGGCATCAGCGATCTGAGGGCTATTATGTCAGTCTATCGAGTTCCCTCTCGGAATATTATTGTGATGTATGTATTCGTGAATCATGGCTACGTAGAATTTTGCTAAATAAAGTAAGAGGAATGAGAGCTGGGTGGGATATTCCATATTTTCAGAATGTTAATTTGTGTTCATGGGAATTCTCTATGCCGATATCGGCCGTTTGCTCGCGTGATCATTTCTGTTTCATTCTACTTTTATACGACGAATGGAAGTTTATCTGCTCCTTTCATTATTTTAATTTTGCGGTGTTTCGGTAGGTGAGTGAAAGATGTCAATTGCCGAAATCCAACATCCATCGTTGAAAACTTCACTAATGATTTTTCAATTTTGATTAGTTTAGTTCAATTCGAGAGAAACCCAAAAGTGATCAAAAAGTGAAGTGAAGTGAAGTATAGCGATATTAGTTTACGAAAACTGTGAAATTATTGTGTATTACTTAATATTATATATTTAAATATAACTAGTTCTTGCATACCATTTTTTTAAGATTACGTGTACCTATTATGGAACAAGAAAATACACCTTTTAAGTATATTTACCAGAAAGCACGAAGTTGTCAACATGACAGAAGCCTAATTCGCATTATAATTAGGGAACATACACATTTTCCCTATTGTCTACATATTCCTCTTCAAAAGTCAAGTCCAATAAAGAAAACAGAATGTCAAGATCGTGAGAAAGGAAAACTTTTCCTAATTATCTTTAGGTACATTCTATTTGTAAAGGTAACAATGTATGTGACGCGAAACAACGACTAATGGCTTATTTATTCAATATCTCCTTTTGTTTGTAAGATACGGAAACATGCGATATCCTAGTGTTATTTATTGCGTCTAAATGTTTCGCCACATTTGTGATGTTTAGCCGGACCCTTTTTTCGTTGTCTGATGGCGCAATTACACTCACACGTACTCTGTGTCTGATGGCGCGATTACACTCACACGTACTCTGTGTCTGATGGCGCGATTACACTCACACGTACTCTGTGTCTGATGGTGCGATTACACTCACACGTACTCTGTGTCTGATGGTGCGATTACACTCACACGTACTCTGTGTCTGACGGTGCGATTACACTCACACGTACTCTGTGTCTGATGGTGCGATTACACTGACACGTACTCCGTATCTGATATCAAAAAAAAAGATATTTTCTTTATCCTCCGCGATGGTTGGAACATTTACGCGTTCGAGACGCCTTTTATTATTTTCATTAATGGCTGACTTACCCATTTAAGGTATGGGCATCATGTTCTATTGGATTATCTATACTACCTTTAGTTGATCGTATCGTAGCGCGTTAAAAGCGCAAAATGAATACACCTGAGAATATTTTTCTTCGAGAATCTTCAGCGATAATACATTTTAATAAGTGAATACTCGTGAACTTCAAGGTTTAACCTAAATACGCTGGATAATGTATTTATTATTCTAAAAATCCCTTTCTGAGGCTGAAATCTGTGTACTGCCTGAAGCGAACTTGTAACACGATCCGGTGTTAACAAGGAATATTCCTGTAATATTATATTCTATTTTATTAAGATTATAATTATTCGCCTGTCATGCTCAAGCTATGAATAGAAGAGGCTGAAAAATGAAAATGATTAATTTGTCAGAGGCAGCCATATTCTTAGTGGCTTGTACCACTGAATAATGATTTACTATTTGAAGTTCTGTATGTCAATAGTTACTTACATAAACTTGTGCTTTTGAGCAGTGATGACCACGACTTACGAGTTGGGGGTCGTGGGATCGAATCTGTTCTTTATCGTGTGGTTAGTGCCTAACCCGGAGTCAGGGTTTTTATGCCGCCCATGGGCCTTTGACTTGGCTCTACGTGCTGTCGAGAAATACTTCTCAGGCATGCTGGTTTCCTCACGATGTCTTCCTTCACCGAAGCAAGTGATAATTATACAATACGCACATGAATCCGAAAAACAGAGGTGCTTGTCTTGAAACAAAATTACGAAAGTAAGGGCCAGCGCAAACGTGCATGGCACGGCAGGGTATTTTATCTTTACCCAACGTACATTTATACGTAGTTAGTCGTAACAAGATACATATTCCGATGCTCAATTCCGTGTAGGGAAATCCCCTTTGATGACTTGGGTTCGATCTCCAAACATTGGAATTTGTATCTTGTTACCACTGGCTATGTATGAATTTACGTTGGGTAATGATACAATACCTTACCGTGCCCGTCCCCGGTGTGCGCTAGCCTAAGGCCAGCGCACACCGGGGACGACTTTAAAGACTTAAAGTCGCATCTGCCATCCTGCACTTAATTTTAACCTTTTGAACGCCAGAGCATAAACACACGCGCGTGCCCTCCACGCCAAGCCACAATTTCACCGCATCCAAATTAGACGTGTTATGCCGTCCGTGGCGACGTGAGCACTTTTTGATTTGACGTCCATAGGCGTCCGTGGCAGTCAAAAGGTTAATGGTGGTTTTAAATACATCCACTTTCTATAAAGTGGGGAGGTCACTCATCTAAAAAAATATCGCTAAAATTGAGACATTAACAAGTAAATATTGTATTTTGATTTGAGACAAGGGTTTTCATACGTTTAAAAGTTTATGATTACCCCATATTTTTTCTATAGCCACCAAAACAGGTACCTAAAATAAGGACGCAAACCTGTGATGGGCTTCCAGAGAATTCACGAACAATGTTTTCCTTTAATTACTTCGACCAAGTATGTACGTTATATGTACATCAAAAATCTTTCTCTGTTTTATAATTATAATCATATTCTGCGCTGTAACCTGTAAGCAGGATGTCAGAATTTATTTATAATTGCTACCAGAGATGACGTGGAATAAATCCGGGGCTTAATCTGAGAGATTTATATTTAATCAACATGAAGAAGCCATAAAGGTGAATAGGAAATTGTATGGAGGTAGAGTTTATTTTGATTAGCGAGAGACGGATTTTTTAAAGATATTGTCATTTCCATTGACAGCGAGTTACAGTCATTACTTATAGTATAGTCAGAAGTTTTAAAATCTGACTACCAGTCTGAATAAGGGGTATCATGCAACTCAGTTACTGGGATGACAGATGGCAGTTTTTCCGTGTAATATTCTGGTATTGAGCTGAATCTGGTTGAAAAAAGAAAACTATTTAGTACCACAAAAAGTTAAAATACATGACACTAAATACATACACATTGAAGTCCTTAATTTAGAATTGATAGATTAGTACAATAGGTTCCACCCTGTCTCCTAAACTAGGCTAAGGCTAGGCCTGTATCTTAGGGGACATCTATTTGGCACACGCCACAAGTGTAAACAACAAAAAATAAAATAAAAATCCTAAATCTAGACAAGAAAATAAGAAATTATTGTAGGCCGGGCTTCCAGTGTAACCCTAGCAGGTTAGCCAGGCCGACCCTTATTTATTTGTGTAAAGATGATAACGTTGGTAGCACGCGGTCATGTTTTCCATATGAAAATAAAATGTGGTAAAATCGTAGCAAATTACGCGAAGCGTTCATTTAACGTTGGACCTACATCCATTATTGAACATCATTCCACAATATTTCATAGAATCGAAATAGTATTGTTTTTCTGATTCAATGATAAATACCTGTAGACACGATGGACAAATATGATAAGGATGGTAGCTTACATGTGCCTTTTAAAAACACATGAACATAACATCACCTCTGTAATCTTCGAAGGGTGAGGCAGAGGTGTACCTAATAATCAACCCACATTTCGCCGTAATGTTTTAGTCCCATGCAATAGGGGCGAGCCTATTGCCATCAACCATCAAATCAGACTCCGGGGCTGCTACTGTGAAATTCCTGATGGAAAAACCAAATAACACTCTGCCCGACACGGGAGCCGAACCCAGAATCTCATGCTCAGCAGCCGCGCTTGCGACCAATAGACCAACGAGGCAGACAGGCCTTATAAAAGAGTAGGTAATAAATGTGCCAGGCCAGGCAGGCCTCACCAACAACAACAATGATCTTTGTTGGCCTGAACACTAACCTATTTTGCTGTCTGTACCTACTACATATTCTTCTTAAATATTCTAACCTGTCAACCGTAACAATACACCAAAGGATTAGCTTTATTTACTTTGAAACACAAAACCTTTCACAAAATAGCGGCATTTTCGTAAACATTATAATTATAATTTTACAATTTTGTCGGAGGGAATTTTAGAGCAGATTACACTAAACTACAAGCGAACAAAGATTTGAATCGTTAAAAGTGCCTTCGCCGGGTCGTATGAAAAAATACAAGGTGTAAACAGACACTTCACGATGCCCGATAATTTACTGACTGCATTGAAAGTAGGACCGTATTTACATTGTTTTAAGTCGCGCGACAGAGTCGCGAGCAGGCGCGGCGCGACGCGACGTTTGAAGTTTTCATGTCTATATTTACCCATTTTTCTACTTTAAATTATGGTAATACGGTACTAATTTTAATGCAGCCATTATATTGCTCGAGCTTTTTTTCTGTTCTGTCTGAACTGACCCCTAACGAATGACAAATACGGTTATAGTATGAGTGAGTGAGGCAATACTAGTCAATTGTCAATGAAAATGAAACGCAATTAATCTTGATGCGGTAGGTAATTTAACTTTTTAAATACATATTTGCAAACAAAGTTCGACAACGATCCGCTTTCAAGAAAATCCTTCAACTTTAAGTAAGTACTTTGCTGTTTGTTAATATCTCGGAGAAAGTAGAAAATAAAAGTTTATATTTATTCTTGGGAAAAGTGACTTTCTTGTCCGGGGTTTTTCATTTCAAAACTTGGTTTACAAACATTCTTGGAACTTTAATTCTAACCAGGACTGCGGAGACTACTTTTGTACCTTAGTTACCTTTTAATAAAGAAATAAAAATAAAAGAAAATAAGTAACATAACGAGATTTCTTCTTTGTCTGTTCTTGTGGGTTCTTAGTCGGTTTCAATTCTAAGAAGAACGCCGAAACTGAATATAACTTACCATTGTATAAATAAGCGCGGTGCAAACAATAAGAACCTTTAAATAACGCAGCAACAGGGCTGGTTTCTAAGTAACTCTATTAAAATGCTTCACTTGGTCGCCTTCTGTTGTTTATACAGGGTGTAATATATAAAGAAAGGCAGAAGTGTATTTAATAATACACCTACATTTGGCCATAAGCGCAATGCCTCTTAGGTGATGATTCAGACTATCAAACTGGACAACTTTCCAAAGGAACATGAGTCGAAAAAAAATACTCGAATTGAACTCTTTGAACTCTTATGATGATTTGAGCTCTTCATACTAATTGCATCAGTCGCTAGCCGATGCGATATTTTGTATGGGAAGTTCATTATTTTTCTTTAAGTTGCTTGTTTTCTGTAACACCTGTTTGTTAGGGTTGTGGGGAAGGAAAATGAGACTTTCCAACTCCTTCTTCTTCGTGTCGATGATTCCAGTACTTATTTCATTAAATTTGTTTCGGCCAGAAGTCAACACATCGACGGCGTTGGTGGTAGCTTCGGACAGGTCCCTTACAGTGCAGGTGGAGTTGCACAAAGAGCAGGTCAGGAAGTGGGCCATGGTTTGGGATGAGACTCCACAGTCGCAATCAGCTTTATCGGAATACCCCCACCGGACCAAGTTGTACCTGCAGCGGCTCACCTGGCTTTGAAGTCGGTTTAGAGTCTCCCAGGTGGGCTATGTACGCTGGGAGCTTTTCTGCAGGCTCGCCATAGTGAGCCCGAGGGTGATGTCTGAAGAGCCACAACTTTTTTAGGGTGAAGCCCAAAATGTCGATTACTTTCCAACTAAAATATTTCGTCATTCATTTATTTATCGTTTATGCAAGACATGTCGTATGTCTTTGTGCCAAATCATTTATAAACTAACACCATTTCACAGTACTCTGTACCCAAATACAAAAGTTTTACACTTCTTACATTCGATCTACGAGTTAAGTAGCCGAAACTTGTTCGATATCCGACTTTCAGGAAGTTCTGAAACTATTCGTCGTACCGTCCGCGCCGGTTATGTTGCTACTTTGAGCCGGATATTTGAAACGTGCGGACTTATCTCCAGGTCCGGTTATGGAACTAGCACAATTCGGATATAAATAGTAGTTGGATTATCAAGGTAATCCTGGGAATTAACATAACATTAGATTCATTATATTATATGTCTGCCTGTATTTCTCCGAAGAGTTAGGCAGAAGCGCACCTAATAGTACCTACCCAAATTTCGCCAGTTATGTTTAAGTCCCTTGTAATAGGGGCGAATCTATTTTCATCAACCGGACCGAAACCCTGGCCGCTACAGAGAAGTTTTTTATGTAAAAATGACGATTTGTCGTCGGTTGATAGCAATAAGCTCGCCCCCTTTAATATAGGACCCAAATATAACTGACGGAATTCAATTTTACTACCTGTTCACCTACGCCTAACTCTTCGGCGAAAATCAGACATGATGTTGTTGTATTCCAAACAAATAAAGCACTCCACATACTTTTCCGTATCAGTAACATTAAAAAAAAATGCTTTCCATTTGAAAATCACCCTTACTGCTTTGACATAAACGCGCTGTCCGTGTCATATGACTGATTTTCGGATACACCTGTACCTACCTTATGTTACCGATGACGTTTAGGTCAACGGTTAATTAATCACGAGTCAATTTACATAGTAATAGTACAGCAAAAGAGACTAATTGAACTGGCATTACTCAAAGCTGTGAGCAACAGAACACGGTAACACGTATGTTGATAATGGACTGACGTATTGCTGTCTATTATTTCATAATCATCATATAGTTGGTACCCAGTCTAACCGAATCTAGCGGTATACCAGTATTATTTATTACACACCAGATGGTCTGTCCACCTGATTTTGTAATAAGCATACTTCTTTCCCTTAGATCAGCAGAACACGTAACCCAAAAAGGCAAAATATTCAAAATTCGCAAAGCAATATCATTCGCGCGCAGATTCCTTTGGCTGCAAAATTAAATGGCGGTAATATTAGGACGTCGCGGTGTCTGTGCATATTTGATAGCAGCATTTTGAACCGCTTTTAATTGAAATTACTTGTTTTACTTAAATAGCGTACGGGTTGAATGCTGATAAGGGAGTCCTAGTTCTAGTCACATCGTATTTTTCCGCTATAGGAAGTGAGTGACTGCATCAGGTTTCGAAGTGATAATTATCATGATTATAATAAAGATCTCACTTCACATTATATCCGAACGCGATTTGCCGCTTCCACTAGTCCAAACGCACTAACCTCCGTATCTATAAACAAGTCAAAGTGTTTACTTGAGTAAATGTCATTTTTTAAGATACGACTTTTATTATGTAGTTTAGTAATTTTTTGAAGTTAGAACTGTAAAAAGTTAGAATTAGCTTTGTTTTCCTTGACAGTTCATGCTTCTTTTAAATTCTTGTCTATTGCATAAAAAAAGAAACAAATTGTACAACAACAAATTTGTATAACAAGTAATTGCTTAAGCTAAAGAAATTACTTTAACTTGGCTATAGATTCGGACGTAAGGGTGAATTTAAAGAAGAAACGGTCATAAACAATGTTTTTAATCAACAAACAGATTTTTTTGTACATTTGTGTTTAATTTTGTTTATAAGACAGGAGTGGTAGTTTTAAAAATTTTGAAAAATGAAGACCCTGTTTGGACTGAAAAAGCGGTTTGATTAAAAAATTTAAGAAATCAAGTTATATATCAGCTTATAATTATTACGTTCATAGAACGGCCATGGTACGGTGTAGAGGGCAGAATCCTTTACGTACTTAGGACCGGGCCCCGGCTGTCACTTTTAGATTTATGCCAGTTGTCATGGGTAACCAGAATCCAGAAGGTAACAAACAGTATTACCTAGTGGTATTCTATTAGAATAGGCAGTCGCTTCAGTTAAAAAAATAACCGACTTCCAAAAAATAACACAAAAAAAGTGGAAAATAACTGGCAAAAAGTCATTGAAATAAACAATAGTCACCGACTTCCGAAAGTAAAGTTATTTTCAATTTTTTTTTGTGTTTTTTTGGAAGTCGGTTATTTTATTGCAAAAAAGTTTTTATTTTACCCTTTTTAGTTATCGTATCACACGCAAATGCTTGTTAAGTATCAATTTCGCAATTTCTTTTGCTTGGATGACATATTTTTTCCAGCTATTTTGATTTAAAAACCAAACTACTGAACCGATTTTGATGAAATTTCTATAGTACCAATCGGGAAGTATATCCCTTCAGATAGAATAATAATTTTTCAAATCGGTTCATAAATGACGAAGATAATTATGAGGTAACAAACACAAAATAAAATATACAACCGAATTGAGAACCTCCTCCTTTTTTTGAAGTAGTTTAAAAATACTGGTATACAGCTGTATTCAGTAAGAGTGGAAGCTGAACCTATTGGGAAAAATCAATTCGGCTTTTATTATGAAGCCTCAAGACTCTGTTTACATCGAAGATAATAATTAAATTAAAGTAGGGAAAATCTGTGTGGGAAGTAGGGACAATCTCATTTTGCTGCAGCTGATAGGTGTTCATTAATTAGCATTTATAATTAACTGTTAATGGCTGGGTAAATTTTCAGTGTTATTAAATAAAGCCGGCCATGATAGCCGCGTAGTCGGCGGTACGCTGTTGTGGTTTCATGTCGCAATTAAGTAATTATCATGCTTGTGACGTTGGATAAGTGCGTTTTTTATTTTTGTTAGGTTAAGCGAGGGAAATACTCAAATTGAGTCTATTCCTGATTAAAATAAAAAAAAAAAACCATTGGAGTAAAAATGGATACGCAAAAATATCTGTTGCTCAATTTTCACATTTACATAACATAACATCACACCTGTAATCCTCAAAGGGTTAAGCACAGGTGTACCCAATAGTACACTCACATTTCGCCAGTTATGTTTAAGTCGCATGTAATAAGGACCGAGCCTATTGCCTTAAACAGCACTACTCCAGACTCCGTGGCTGCTACTGAGAAATTCCTGATGGTAAAATCCAATAGCATTTTGCCCGGCCCAGGAATCGAACCTAGGTCCTGCTACCACTCGATCTACGAGGCAAAGTCATGCAAACATGAAATGTATGGATTTCATGTTTGCATGACTTATGACAAAATGGAGGGAACTGCTGACATTTTCTTTATCTTTTAGAATTGGTTCAATCATTCTTCCTTTTTCTTTATCGTGTGGTTAGTGCCTAACCTGCTGTCAGAGTTTTTTGTTTTTGTTTTGAGTTTTGGTCCAATAGTACAATTAGTTCATTTTCAAGAGTAGGTAATTACCAAATAGATTTCGTAGCAGCATGCTCACTTTTGCACTATGGTCACTTTTTTGTCATTTCAAGTATGTCGGTAGTACAATGCCAATTTTGAAACCGCCATATCTCTCTCACCTCTATCTCAGCCTTTCAATAGCCTAAGCCATAACACCATTTTACTGCAGAACTTAATAAGTATTTACGATATGCAGTCCCTCGGTGTTCCTCTTCTAACTAATTGGACAGTTGTTAGCGTCACCTGTTGAGCTCGCTGCGTCTAATAGCTTGTAGACGGTCGTTCTTGAGACACGGGAATAGCTTGTAGCTAAGACAGCTTCTGTAACAGTTTAAGTTATCACTACGGCTACCGTCGTGGTAACTTAAATTGTCATAGAGACAGGCATATAATATAGCCTTTAAAGCAATTAAGGCTGCACAAATTTTGATTCCGTGTCAACCGACGGGCCATCTTGTAGATAATACTTGCCAAAAGTTATAGTAGTTAATAATAGTTCAACAAATCTGAGGACTTGAGTGAAGTATAAAAAAGAGGAGAGTTAAAAATAATTTCACGGAATAATATGTTTGGCCAAATCTGTGTAATTTGCAAAGCAAGATCACTCGTTGCAAGATCTCTTCTTACTTAAATCTGCCAAAATTGAACCAAACCAGAAGCTTATTAGTCACTTGTGAGCAGTGATAGTCTAGTGGTGTGACCGTTGGACTGCCAAGTCATAGGTCGCGAGTTCAAACCCAAGACACGCACCTCTGATTTACGGAATTATGTGCGTATTAGGTATACCTATAATAATCACTTGCTTAGGTGAAGGAAATCATCGTGAGGAAACAAAATGATGTCCCACACTACTAATTTATCCTGTAGGTATATTCGGTGCGTTTACGTAACATTTAAACTAACAAACACAAACACTCACGTCACTATTACTTTAATCCTGCTTCAGCATGGAAAAGAGGTAAAGGACTAGTACAATTGCAGTAATACTACCTACCATAAGAGGTGTTGATAAGCTCCCTTTTTAACCGACTTCAAAAAAAGGAGGAGGTTCTCAATTCGGTTGTATTATTTTTTGTTTTTTAATTTTTTTATCTTTGTTACCTCATATCTTCGCAATTTATGAACCGATCTGAAAAGTTCTTCTTTTGTCTGAAAGGATATATGTATTTCCCGATTTCGATAAAATGTCTATGGGTCTAATAGAAATTTTATCGAAATCGGTTTATTAGTTTGGTAAATCAAAATATTTGGTAAAATATGTTATACAAGTAAAAGAAATTGCGAATTTGCGAAATAATTAATAATTAAAAATGGTAAAATAAAAACGTTTTATTTTATTTCGAAAGCTTAAAATGAATCATAATACTCGACATCGGAAGCATAAGCATAATTTTACTTTAGCATGCCGTACGGTAGAGTATATTGGAAGTGGTTTTACAATGATTACACATTATTTTGTACTCACATTAATTGCAAAATAAATTATTTCTAAGGTCGGATGTACTAATTCAGACAGTATTGTACATTCGACCTTATGATTCTAATTTCCAGAATTAGTTCCTACAACAAAACTTTCATTACCAGCTGATTCTCACAAGCGCTTCAGCGACTAAAACTCATACCGCATTAAGTCGAGACTCCTTTGATGAAATTAATTTCACGCTTCACGAAGTTTAAGCGGGTGTCAAGAACATAGGTCGGCCACAAAGAACTGGTTACACAAGGACTACCCCGTTAATCTAGTGGTTGCAAACGCTAGTACTGACTTGTACTTTTATGTATTCTTTGGCACTGAACATGAGGTCTTGGATTCGATTCCCAGGTCAGACAAACTCACAAACTGATGAGGTGGCACAGGCAACTGAAGGAACACGGGTGGGTTTTAGTCAGTAAGAGTCTGACACGCCCTCCCGCTCTACCAAGAGCGGGAGAGTTCATTTGATGATTTCCCACCCCAAAAAAAAATCAAAATGAGATAGGGACTTTTTATCAGGATTCTTTCAATAGCAGCCAGGATAGTATAGTGTCTGTAGTAGTCAGAAATTGTGCCTCATTGATGGAAAGCAAGAAAGACAAACGTTTATTGGCGCATGCCACAAGTACACGATGACAATAAGCTAGTTATTTATTACATGGTGAACTATAGGCACACCTCTGCCTTTTTGAGGTTTACAGATGCGTGTTGCTGTTACGAAATGAATTTCTTGCTTTACGGAGTTAAAAGCGGGTGTCAAGAACATAGTACGGGCCACAATGAACTACGTACTTAGATCTGTAGGCAGATAATTGTAAAGGGTAGGTTAGTTAGCCATTAGTGGAATGTTAACGTTTTTAGTTGAGTGTTTTGAATGTCGGGTGAGGTGAGGTGTGTTTGGTAATGTTATCGTTAGTTCAGTGATAAAACGAAAGGTTTTCTCCGACATCGACACCAAAATAGTGTAACGGAGGGACATGGTGACACTTTTACCAATGAATTACCTGTTTCTAGAGCTCCCACCGATGAATTTGTGCAACAGCTACATGTTTAAAATGTTCGGATCAGCTTCTAATATTTTTTTTTCAATCACCGACAATTTTTTTTTTTTGTGGAAAATGTTGAAAAAACATAGAGAAAGATGTAATGTAATGTAATTATGAAGTTTCCATTTTGTGTAGAGAGCACTAGAGCCTTCCGCAACAAGTTCTTTCGATGTTGGTGTTAACTGCATTGAAATCTGTTACGCGAAATAGTTACCCCTACCTAACCCATTGAGCTGAAATTTCGCATACACGTTTAGTTTGGATGAAAATGCATGGTTAGCTAAATGACGTCATTCTAAATAAAATATGGCGGACTCACAAAGATGGCGGACTTGAAATTTTTTAGGCACCCCCATGATATGAGTATCAATTAGAAGGGTTTGCTGAGAAAATACGAAAAAAACGACGTCACACCTATATTTAA
The DNA here is from genome assembly GCA_964057025.1 of Standfussiana lucernea. Lineage (NCBI taxonomy): Eukaryota > Metazoa > Arthropoda > Insecta > Lepidoptera > Noctuidae > Standfussiana > Standfussiana lucernea. The sequence continues at coordinate 15,753,303 of OZ059786.1, read as the reverse complement.
AACCTTGTTTTATATATATATATTACTATTAGCTTGTTTTTTTAATTGCTTGTTAAACTAGCTTTTAGATTTGACCTTAACGAACATACAAACATTGCAAGTTAAATAAAAGCTTGTAACAATGCGGACTGACAGACACAAAAAGCGGCTTTGTTTAATACATATAGTGCTGCTTTGCATGGATATTTTGGAGCTTGAATGGCATTGTTAGGACATAATTAGCTATTGGTTAACATTTAGGAAGATGTCTGTGGAAATTGTATTTCCCACGTGGCAAAAGACCCATGTATGTATATGTAGCACTATAAAATGTATGTATATACGTGCAATCAAACATTTCCCTCCAGGTAAGGTAAGGTAAGGTTCTATAAGGTACGTTACCTAAGCCAAGCCTCATTAGAGAGACGCCTGTTAGACGAGGAGTCAGGTGAAATTGATACAATTAGTGGAGAGCAGTCGTAACTTAGTAACTAGAGACTATCCGACCAAGTTCTAAGATAAGAGTGAATCGTGCAGAATCACGCGCCAGCGCTAGAATGTTCTTCTTGGAATGACGTTGTTTTTAATTCTGAGAAAGTTTGCGCTGTAACAAGAGGATTTTACGGGATATTTTTTTAAATTATAAGGAGTTTTAGTTACATGATCCTAAAGAAGTCTACCCACTACACCGTATCATAACGTGATCGTGCTAGGAACGTGTCTGGCAAAACAATATTCCTTGTGTAAACATGTGTGTGTGTGTTTTTGTTCTTTGTTTGTTTGTTTCTTTGTGTTTTTTGGGAAAATATTTTGCTTTTTGATACGTTGGTACTGTTGATACCATAGAAATATAAGTTTCTTATATCTATGGTTGATAAGTTCCATTGGGCATGTTAGTCCGTAACATGTTTATTTCGGTGTCTGATACGTTCATACCCCGGTCACAGTATGGTAAGGTTATGTAATGGGTTGACACCTTATAGAAAAAACATACCACCTAAAAAAAAAACAAAAAAGTGGAAAATAACTTTAGTTTCGGAAGTCGGCGGCAAAAGCGCCTTTGTAGTTATGGTTTCTCACACAAGTCCTTGTCAAGTATCAATTTTAATTGTTATTTGAATCCACATGACGAAGATGCAAAATGCATATTATAGAAGATAGCTCATGAAGTACCAAAATTAATAAAAAAAATAATGCTTAGATCGGACCAGTAATCACGGAGAAATCGGTGAAGATACATGAAAAAAATGGTGGAATACACGAAACCTCCTCTTAGAAGTTGGTTAATAATAGCTGTCACCTTAACGAATCAATTGGCTTACATGCTAAATCTGGACGGACTTTAAAGTTCTTGTGAATTTTTTACTATTTTAAAGTTGAAAAAATTTATAGTCTAAGAGATTTGTAGTTTTTAGAGGAGGGGCTTACTTATGAGATATGAGTGGCTGGGTCGTGTCGGAATCACGTGCCTGCCCTAGAATCTTCATCTTGTAATGGTGTTGTTATAGCTTTTGGTTTTATAATTTATTTTAACTTTAATTTTAGAGAAAGTTTGTGCTTCAAGAATTACTTTTTTTTTATTTGGTTCTTTTATTGAAAACTGTAGGTGTATAAGATGATAATCGGGGATTATAGGATCAAAGGTCGTGATAATTTGTAGAATAAAGTTATTGAAAACCAGAGCAAAGTTACTTGTGCTTTTAGGGTTCACGTTATCGAATTTGATAGAGTTTCTTAGTTACAAAGTTCATGGCTACAAACAAAATTACACTCACACATATATAATTCATAAAATAACTGAACTTCACCTTTTTTTTCACCCCTTTTTACGCCTTAATGAGAACGCCAGAATGTTGTAAACTCAGTCCCCCCGCATTACCACATTATCCGTGTTCTGACGTTATCACCGCAAGTTACGAACCCACCCTGTATACGTGCTATAACAGCTTCGCCACGAGCTACACGTTTAACACGTTCCCTGTACCAGTAAAAAGTTATAAAATGTATTCGTACGTCCACCTACAATCTCGCCCTAACTTGACAATAATCATTCTAAAGGATTACATTTATACTAATACGGCCTTTTCGGTAGCCTTGTTATTTAACCATACGTCCATGAAAACCTTTTTCTTCTTATTCATACGTAAATTTACTCTTGGTTTATGACTCGAATTAGAGTCATGGACATATGAGTTTGGTACAAATGTGACTCCTTTGGAGTCATTGGACAGTAAACGTGTTAACGGGCACGTGTGGAGCCAACGAATGCTGAAAATAAAGTTAAAAAAAATGCTCATAGAGGTAGATCCCGTGACCGCCAGATCTACGTTATTATACACTAGCACTTCGCCCGCGACTTCGTCTGCAAAAATTGTGTTAACTCGGCTAATAAGCATGATATAAATATAATTTATAGCCTTTACCACCCACGAATAATGTAGCTTTCTACGAGGGAAAAAGTTTTGTAGCCCCTACATAAAAACTTTACCTCGTTATAATGTTGGTATAGAAAAGCTGAAACTTTTACTATTCAAGTAAGTGTAGTAAAGTGTTTGTAAAAACCAATTTACAAAAATAAACATCGTTTCATACATAGACACTCAATGACTCAATGCGGTCCTAACATTTGATTGCTATTTTTTCTATTCCGTGGAAGTGTGGGCTAATCGAACTGGCCGCAATCACTTATTTGTTTTCATTTCCACGTTTCACGAAAGTATTTATTGATTTTATCTTTACAACCAGTATCAAGTTTTTCATCTCAATATACATTGAGTTTGCACCAACACGTGCCTTGAATGACAGTTGAATAAGGTTGAAAAAACAAACGCCCCAATATCTATAAATCTCTAATAGCTCACGGAAATAGAGGTACATTTGTGATAGCAAAAGGTATCTTTTCTAGATAAAATCAATGCAAATAACTCAAAAATAAACTTCTTGTTTCAAAGAGTTGATAACAGATGTGAGATTCCGTTTAAAATGCAAGGCTCCTTTTGAATGTTTCAAGAATCTATGCCATTTGTCGTTCATTGTACGTGCAGCGGCACCAACTTCATTTACAACACTTGTGTTCAGATTCAAAGGATCGATCTCACAATACAATACAAACCTTATCATATTCACACTTCAAGTTAAAATCGTACACAACTCGACTTGAAAAGCGAGTATATTCAAGATATATCATATCTTTGCTGTCACTTAGAACTCTAGATAGTGTATAGGACTTTAGTAGGTACTAGAAGTAAGTGTCGGGTAAAGTTAAGTGCTGGGACATTATGTTGACTCGCGGTCTACAAAGAGGCTAGGTGTTTTCAAGGAATCATTATTCTCTTTCTACGTCGACTCGCGAAACAAATGACACCTGTTTTAAAAAGTTCACGCTTGACTTCGAGGATGTTAAGTACACTTAAAACAAAAAGTGAAACGCTTTTGATTACAAATAAATTCATATTTTTTTTTACAAAAATTATATAACTTATTCTCTACTAACAGAGGAGAAACGATAATAAGGCTATTTTTCTCGAACATATTGACTAAAATCGTCCTTTTGGCGAGCAAAAGTACTAGGCTAGCATACATTCAAGGTGTTGTTTTTAAACGATTTCAGATGGGCGCCATATAGGCATTTACTACATAATTAAAATATAGATTAAACTAATTATTGAAATACCATCTTCAATTCATGCAAGCTTAGTACTTCTTGTCTGTGTAGTGCTCAGATCTTGTGCATAACGCGTGCCGTAGAAATTGCATTCATAGTTTTAACGAAAACTTCGCCTGCAGAACTGCTGAAATTGCAACAAGGACTCAGTCAGCAAATCGTCGCGGACGACTGTTTTATTGTCTCAATTTCGCTGCAGAATCGACACCTGGCGGGTGTTGATACAACGCAGAAGCAGAGGCATATTTGAGGAGGGGCTGATAGCGAGTGGAAAGTTAGAAGTCGCTTGATCCTGAAGCCACTCTTACTCCGAAACGGCCTGCCATTTGCGCGCCTGTAATTTGCTCAAAATCATCTCAGTTGGAGCGCCGTGCAATGAGAGTCAATCTTGCTTACCGATGAGTTCAAATTGTGCCTACATAGCAGTGACAGGAGAGGCCGAGTCTGCAGGCGTCCACTGGAGATTTACGCAGCGCTGTTTCACTGTAACGGTTACATACGGCGGCGGCTCCTGTACGATATCTTTACCTACTCAGATGCCCAGCATATAAAAATACACAACACCTTGAATTTCTGCTAGCCTAGTACTTTTCGTAGGTTATCAATGTATTATTCAAAATACGGTATCACCGGATAAGCGAAATTACTTTATTAAACTAAAGCATAGACGTATTTCGTTTTTAATGTGACTGTACTCTGTGACAGCCATGTCGAGGTGAAACAAAAGACAATGCATCAAAACTAAGAAAAATCACGAGTCGACGTAAAGGGAGTCGACATAGCGGGAATGATTCTTTTCAAGACTGGCGAGTTACCTACTGTTGCTATTTTGTGGGGTCGTGTGATAAAAATAGATATTTCTTTGCTGGTGTAACAAGGTATATAATATTTTAATTTATTTATATTATTTGTAGGGGACCACTTTGTTTATTCGAACTCTAACACGAAGTATTTATTTCAAATAAATAAAGTAGTCAGAAACAAAAAGATACAGTTCCCCCACAGAAACTCCACTCCCGACGGCAGCTTCCCAAAAGCAACCTTAACGTAATGAAAATAAATATCATTGTAATTTAACGGAAAGGCAAAATGTTGGGCATAATATTGATAAGACTGTATTTGCCCATTCCTAAGCGTATATTTCCATGAAGAAGATTGGGCAAGGCACTCCATGGACACTCTTTTAAATCAAAATTTAACAAAATAGTTATTGTGTTGTTAATGTATTAAGTGTAATGCATGAGTATAATTTATTCCCAAAATTGGGTTTACCCCAATGGTACACCCATACATATTAATTATTCAGTAAATAAACTCAGCATAAATACGCCGTCGACGTATGGGGCGAGTTTCGACGAAATTTTAAAACAAATTGGTTACAGAGTAATTAATCCGTAGTTGGTTGTGGTCATTTTCGTTTTGACATTTATTTATTTTATTACGCCGACAAAAGCGCCTGTGTAATTGTGTATCAATATTGATTGGATTGCTGGCTTTCAGTCGTGTGAACATACTTTTTAATCATGGTCTGTAATTAATAATTAATTGACGTTCGATTTAAATTAAACCACAGTTGAATAAGCAATTACAATAGCTATCGTCGTATGCATACTGTCCAGAATACTTTAACTTGGAGGTAGACTTCGTTAATATACCTCGCGTATTGGCAAGCGTAGTGTGGAGCCGACTGACGACCTTAAAAAGGAGGCTGGTACAGACTGGATGTGGGAGGCGGAGGACATGCTGTCTAGCAGGCCCGAAGGTACCTAAGAACCCGATTCCTACCGGATTCCCTTCGGGAACAATCACTCTACGGAGTGTCTACTGCCTATCTCTAGGTGCAAGTTTTGAGAGGGAGGGATGTATCCAGCGATTGGTTGAGACAATGATCTCAGCCAATCGCTGTCATTACGTCACGCATCATTGTTCCTTTCCGTCTGGGGAGAAATAACATTTTTTCTAACTACATACATAAACGCACACCTTTTTTATCTCATGGAAGGCAGGAACTACAACACGCCAGTTGCTATGATCCTTACAAACTGCTTTTGCTTCATTCACGGAGTTTTACCGGCCCCTAAACGCTGCTTTGTTAGTCAAGTGGTCGCATGAGGGACTGCTGAGCACGAGGTTGGTTCGATTCCCGGGTGGGCAAAGTACTTTTGGGTTAATCAGGAATTTCTCAGTATGAACCACGAAGTTTTGATTCGTGCCCGGTTGATGGCAATAGGCTCGCTTCCTATTGCATGGGACGTAAACATAACTGGCGAAATGTGGGTATGCTATTAGGTACACCTCAGCCTAGCCCTATGGGGATTACAGGCGTGATGTTGTGCTAAAGACTAAAATCCCGTAGCTACATTTTCACATACACAACGTCTAACATACTAGAGACCCATAACTAACTTTACGGAATATTAAGGCTACTGTGGTAGACAACATCCTTCCTACAGCCATCTATAAAGATCTGTGCTAACCTGATTCGGTTTCACATTACGCGTCTAATGAGGCCTTGGCGTTGTCGTTAAGGCTGTAGCGCTGGTTGCAAATTGACTGCACGTGCGTAATTGTGGGGTATTTTTACACGATTGCGTGACGGCAAAAATAGGGTTATGTTTTTCACGCATCTGTATATCAAACTAACTAATTCTGCGCAAAAAATATTGCGAAAAATCACGACTCAATATAACGCACTCAAAATATTATGCTGATGCATTGAATATTACGGTGGTCGTGGAAGTATTTAAAGTAAAGTTATAACATAGCAAAATTTGTATTTTTAATAAAAACTTGTGAAAAAGTTGTAACTTGGACCCCTAATATCTCCGAAACTAGAAGGTTACCAGGTATGGTCCAGGACAAATAACTGATCGCAATGGCGGGGAAACAAGTCCCTTTCGGCTTCTTTAAATACTTTTACACCCTTTGTAAAATCTCAACACGTGCTTTCTTCGAGTATCCATCTGACATAAGAAAGCGCGGGAACAATCAGACGCCATTAGTTTTGACGGCTGTTATATTTCTCAAATGTCACGCAAAAGCGATTCTGGAACACATTAAAAGTTATACGATATGGGTGTGAGTGTTAAAAAGAAGTAAAATGTGTCAATTTCATGAAAATTACAATGTTTTTGCGATGCTTTTAGTCGGGCTATGTTTCGTGTTCATTGCTGATTGTTTATTTACTCTTGAACGATAAATTGTGTAACAAAGTTCTGAGACATGTCTTGTTGTTTTATCATTTACGGCTTTTATAAATTATTTGATGGTAAAATAAGATACTCAGGATGACATAGGTACTAGATGTTGCCTAAGACTTCGTCTGAGTATATATTTTTTAATAAGCACATAGATCAAAATCGTTGCCTGAGGTGACTTACCATGGCGTTTTAAAGCAGTATTATTTTAATCTTATTCCAGAGTGGAAAAGAGATGGCGCTAGACAGCCTCTATAGCTCCGTCTCTTTCCTACAGAAAGACACGCAGGCACGCAGAAATAGACAGCTAGTATCAATTCAATATCCTTCTTTTTGACATTTATTTTATTACAATAACGCCGATAAAAGTGAAAGAAAATATCGGATTTCTAGGAAAGAAAAAAAAGTTGCCGATCCACTTTCCTGTGTAACTTAAGCAACTAAAGCTTCTCTCTATAAACTCATTAAAACAATAGACTAATTAACAAAGTTAGTGGAATAGTTCGAAGTTTGTCACAATTCTTGATGCCTTCATCACAGTCTACATTAAGAATCTGTTTGATCGAGTAGAAGCTGAGTAAATTCGACAAGTTACGAAACTAATTAAGTATATTTAATTACTCCTCTTTGTAAGTCGGTCTTGGTTACGTAGAGGTTTTCCTTTCAATCCGTAAAACCCCGTGTCTTTACAATAGTGAACGGTCGCGTTCAGACAACCACAAGGCGCGATCACGCCTTCAGGTTCGCCGATCAAAAGGAACTCGATGGTCGCGTGTTTGTGCGGCAATCGCTTTGTTTAGGACGTAACATAAGGTCACAAATTCAAAAGAGATTCATCATCGTCTGCTTAGTCTTTTCCCAACTTTATTGGGGTCGGCTTCCAGTCTTATCGGATTCTTGGTAAGACTAGTTGTCAAACTTTCGGGCCACTGACTACCTGTAACGACAGTCAAAGATGACAGCCGGGTCCAACGGCTTAACGTGCTTTCCGAAGCACGGAGGAAAACCAGTATGTAATGATGGTCACCCGTCCACAGCTCGACCTTGACAAGCGCAGCTTAAACTTGAAGATTGACCCATGCGGCTGTTATTGTTGTTGTTGTTGTACAGAGATGGTCTAGTCAAAATAAATGCTTAGATGTGTCACTTTTTATGTTTTGAGATAAGCAGTGCCGATAACTTGGTTGAGGTTGAGGTAAGTACAGCTTACCCCTTCTTAGACTGCAAAAAATCTATCACTGTCCACAACTCTCAACAAAACAGGCATATAATTCCGGTCACCTAAAACGGCACGGTTCGGTTTTCTAATCAAAGGACCACACGGAGTGAACCTATTTCTTACTTCGGTTAGCCCTCGCGAACCATGTTTGAAGTACTGCAGATCTGTACAAGGGCTATAGCTTGCTTTGACCAGAAAAAAATTAGATGCTTCTGAACTTAACGAGGTCAGTTTTTGTTTTAATAAACTGAGTGTGTCTACGGTTCTGTTCGTGTAGACTAATGGTTGTACAGACTAGGAGGGAGTGAAACGGGCGATGCATTTTAAAGTTTACTAGCTTATGCCCGCGGCTTCGCCCGCGTGGTGTTCGGTAATTATCCTACGAGATCGTACTACCGGTAGAAGAAGTATGTGTTAGTTATTCCAGGTTATAAACTATCTGTGTGCCAAATTCCATCCAAATCCGTTTAGCAGTTTTTGCGTGAAAGAAAAACAAATATTCGATACGAATATGCCTGTACATCTAAATAAAGCGACTGCATAGTTCGAGTTATATGTATATGCACGTCCACGGCGCTCTTGTTCCTGTCGTCTTGTGACAGCCACAGTGACAGCATTTGATTTTTGGGAACTTAAGTAGAAACGTGAAATAAAGTGCGTCGCTCGCGTTTAAAAAACAACTTTATGTGCTCGGTATTAGTTATGTTTTTTGTTCGATTTATCGACGACACTTTCTCATGTGACATTTGCCAGAAACTGTGCATCTATGTGTTTTATATTTAGTATATTAATGCCATAAACTAGATAAATAACTATCAATGCTATAACTTGATAGTACACTCAATCCAAAAACAAAACACTATATACTGTCCACGGATAGTTTTACAGCCACGAAGCAACTTTAAAGTAAAGTAACGACTCAAAACTTATCATTTGCGTGTTCTCCCCGCACCCAACATAATCTGTAGCTTATTCCACAAAGTTGCGACCTCATAATCTGAGTGTGCAAGTCGCAGTCACAACTTGGTTCAACTTAACATAACTTTGAAACTTAAGTAGAATTCACACCGCCAACTTACATGATATATTCTGCATGTTTTAAGTCGTATTGACATTGAAATGGGTGTACTTTGAAGATTTGGGTTCACTTTTAGCGTGAATAGGTAGCCGGGTTTGGCGAATGAATTTATAATAGGTTTATTTTCATTCGTGATCTAGCATTGATAGCTACCGTTACCGTTAGTGACCGTTAGACTGCCAAGCCATAGGTAGGTCTCGATTTCGATCCCAAGACAAGCACCTCTGATTTTTCCGAATCATGTGCGTATTGTATAATTATCACTTGCTTCGGTGAAGGAAAACATCGTGAGGAAACCAGCATGCCTGAAGATATTTCTCGACGGCATGTGTAGCCAAGTCACGGCGTGACCCATGGGCGGCATAAAGACTCTGACACCAGGTTTGGTACTAACCACACTATAAAAAAGAATGTGTTCATATCTTTATTTGCGTTCAATAATGTTTACAGGGCTTAAAGTTTATGGAACCTTAAGTATAAAATTAAAGTTCAAAATAGAAATAAAATTAACATTCAATTAACAATTTTTAAAATGTCAAAAGATATTCCTTTGGGTAAAACAATGGCCATAATTATTTAGCATCAGTTTTGATAAACAAATTTTGGTTTTCGGCTCCTAGGAATAAATGTAAACAATGGTTATAACTTGGGAAGATCTTCTCAATGAATTGTATTCTACACCTTGATAAATAGAAAGAAAGAAAACATTTATTTGGCACACGACACAAGTGCACACAACAAAAATAAAATAATAAAAAAACTTAAATCTAAATAGAAATAAAAAAGATAATATTGTGTTGTCTCACGGCTGCGCCAAATAGGCCCAGTTCAGCAAACTACCGAGCAGCTAGTGCAAAGCTACATAACTATACACATTCAGCAACCAAATAAAGGCTTCTGTGTGAACACGGTAAGCGTCTCAACTATAATTGTATACCCGTATCCTGTCGCACCACCGAGGTTCAAACGTGAATTCTCCATAAGGAGAATTTCGAGAATTTCGCTTGATCCGCGGCGGTAGACAACTGACGAATTCGGTTGGTAACAAACGCATTTTAGAAGTTGCTGTCGAATGCTAGATATTTGTTTTGTTAGCTTGCTGTAAGCAAACCCACTGTTAGGCCATCCCCTTTCTCCTTCCAAACCTCTCTGTCTTGTGCGATATCTGGCCAAGTTCGCCCCGCGAACAAGATCAGATCGTCACACCATCTTCGCCGCGGTCTACCTCGAGCGCGATTTCCTCCTTCAGGCTTCTTGTGTGAAGATCTTTGCCCACCTCTGTCTGCTTAAATTTTATCTCGTACACATTTTCAGCTCATGTTATTGAGTCGAGCATCCAGAATCAGTGACGCACTGATAGATTTACAACTCGACGCTAAGCATTTATCATCTTAGCGTCGAGTTGTAAATCAAGTGTACGGTAAAAAAATCGCCCGCGCGAACGAGAGCTTCACCTATCTATCACACATCCGCCATTAATTTTTCATAAAATGTAACGCAATTTTCTCTATTTCGTATCGCTCCATGTTACCGGTACTCGAATCACTGTTCGTGATGTTGCTTTGACAGCTGTCATTACAATCTGTTCGGTGTCATTAGATACCATCCCCGCAGGAAAAAAAACATTGACTAACAAAATATGAGTATTTCAATACAGACGTAATCACGATGCTCGATGTCTGTTTACCCATAGGTACCGTTATAAGAATATCTGTTTTTTTTTACAGAAAATGAACAACCTGTTTTAATAAATCCCGTTTTTTGGCAAATAAATGTAAGCGCTCGGTAAGCTATCAATAATGGCAAAATAATCTGACAACCTAACCTGTTTCAGGACGAAATTCACCAGTAAGTGTTTAGTAAATTTAAACTATATCTAAGAGCTGTAAGGGTCAATGTAGTACAGCACAGAAAGCAGTTTAGATAAAGTCGGCCCTTGTTTTAAACTTCAGAACGTTCGAAAACGACATAAGATGTCAACACCTTTCATGTTCACAATACCATGTTAAACAAAGTCACGTCTTTGTACTTATGTATATGTTTGTATGCCTATTGTCGTCTACCCTTCTCTTGTTTTCACTCCCAACTTTACGCGGTTAACAATATCGAAGACTCGAAGCCCGTATCTAATGTCGGGACCCTTACAGCAATGAAGAGCAATCAAAGGTACAGTCGGCCAAGAAAGTGGTGTACCACCCTAAGGTTGAATATCGCTTGCAGATTCATAGGTGATAAAGATTAGTTTCGCTTGCAGATCGATCTGACAACTTCTATTGCTGTCTTTATCTGATTATTGATAACGACTATTACTGTTTGTAACGTGACAGCTGTTCTTAGTTTGAACTTGATGGAACCAATGACGTCGTAAAATCAACGGCGGGGGGCTGTAGATTTTGATGACAAAATTGTATCTACAAATTCAGAATTGTAATCAACAAGTTACATAAAATTGTAAAGGCACAAGGCGAGTCCACAAACCTACAATTTCTGTAAACTTGTAATTACAATATCAATAAAAAAACAAGCTAAAAATAGATTTATCCTTTTATTAAATTTCTACAATCAATTTTAAAATACTTATAACAAACAAAAACATAGCATATATAGTAATATTTAGAAGATATTGAAAATTTTGAAAAATTTGAAACGGGTGTAACCGCCGTTGGCCTCTATAACCTCTAAAAGACGAGACCTCATTGAACCAACAAGCCGTGAGCAAATATCGGTTCCCCGCATTTCCTCCCAGATATAATTACAGTGACTAATAAGAGCTTGTTTGGTTCTTTCATTTTGATGCGACCATCGTTGGACCATAAGGCCCCAAAGATTTTCTATCGGGTTGAGGTCCGGCGATCTTGAGGGCCACTGAATTACCCTTACGTCAGTGTGTGAACGAAACCAGGCTCTTACGATCCTCGCATTATGAATTGAACAATTATCTTGAACAAAATCAAATTGTGGCACTTCGTTCTCCGGGTAAACATTACGGACTGTCGGTAGCATTGCATTCTGAAGCACGTCGATATAATTTACAGCCGTCGCTCGAGGAGGTAGAGAACACAATTCTCCTACACCATCCGTACTCATCCAGCCCCAAATATTTACGGAAATTCGACCTGATTCTCTATTTGGGATTACATGATCATCTTTATACCGTGTTGAATTATATCGCCAAAGGTGAAGACGTCCATGCTGACTGGATTTAAACGTTTTTTCATCACAAAACACTGTATTAGACCAATCAAACTCTAAGTGCTCTCTGGCGAAGTTCAGACGAGCAAGTGAGCATCCGTCAAATATATTTTCTTGGCGTAATGCCTGTGGTGCAACCCCATGTAATGTAGATGATTCCTTATTGTTTGGGCACTCACATCGAACATCTCCGCAAAATGTTTTGTGGGCTTAAAACCATTGATTTCATATTCCCGTCTCATGAATTCTCTATCGTTATTGGAGAGTGCAGGCCGGCGACCACTTCTTCTGTGATCCAACAAACTTCCCTCCTCTCCTTCACGACGAATCCAAAAGCGGACAGAACGCCTCGATATATTCAAATTCCGGGATATCGCACTGATACTGCTTCCCTCATTAAATTGGGCAATTATTTGTGCTCTTTCGGCAATGGTCAAGTTGGCAGGCATTGAGATGATTTTATATGCAGTTGATTGAAAAATAACACGGAAAATATATCGATTTTTTGCATATATTTGACAAAATGTCAATTGTCAGTTTTCTTTTTCAAATGGAATTCGGTTGTCTAAATAGTTTTTATTACTTTTGTTTGGAAACATTTCAATTGCTTTGTAGAAACTAATGTCCTTTTCATTTATACTAAAGGTTAAAATGTCATGTACTTATATGTGACATATGACGTATGAATACTAAATACATAGGTTTACGTCATGATAATGTTGTCTCTTTCAGTAATATCTTTTTATAACGAACCTTGTTGTAATTTTCGATGACCGGGAAACTAAATCAAAACTGGTACACCACTTTCTTGGCCGACCGTACCATCTGATAAAATTTTTGAGATCGTACGTAACGTACATGTACGTGTGTGAGAACACATTTGATAGAGTTGAAAAGAACGAGAGTGTGCATATTTCGCTGCATTTTTTAACCGACTTCAAAAAAAGAAGGAGGTTCTCAATTCGGTTGTATGTTTTTTTTTTTTGTGTTTGTTACCTCATATCTCCGTCATTTATGAACCGATTTGAAAAGTTCTTCTTTTATCTGAATGGATCTACTTCCCGATTGGTCCCATAGAAATTTCATCAAAATCGGTTCAGCAGTTTGGTTTTGAAATCAAAATAGCTGGAAAAAATGTCATCCAAGTAAAAGAAATTGCGAAATTGATACTTGACAAGGATTTGTGTGTGATACGATAACTAAAAAGGGTAAAATAAAAACTTTTTTTACAAAAAAAACCGACTTCCAAAAAAAACACAAAAAAAGTGGAAAATAACTTTACTTTCGGAAGTCGGTGGCAAAAAAGTCAATGAAACAAACTATAGTCACCGACTTCCGAAAGTAAAGTTATTTTCCACTTTTTTTGTGTTTTTTTTGGAAGTCGGTTTTTTTTTTGTAAAAAAAGTTTTTTTAGGGTTCCATATCGAAAGGTTGCCTACGTGAGCCTATTACTAAGGCTCCGCCATCTGTCGGTCCGTCAGTCCGTCCGTCTGTCACAAGGTACCTTTTGTAACGCAATAGGTGGACACTTGAAACTTGTCTTCTCACAGAGTGATTATTACTGTGGCCACCATAGCAAGAAATACATCTTTTTTTCAATAAATTTAAGCATTGTCATCTTCCTGTCCTTGTCCCATGTTACTTGGGGTCGGCCCAACACGTTTTGTTCTTCCATTCTCTCCTGTCAGCCGTCACGCTTTCATGTACTCCTTTTTGTTTCATATCATTCCTCACCCAATCCATTCATCCTTTTCTTGGTCTTCCTGTCCCTGTCCGTCAACATTTCGAAACGAACGAATTACATGTGATTATAAAACAGTGATGAATTTTCATCACTCTTTTATAGTCACATGCGATTCGTCCTTCCTCATCTCTTGCCCATACCAATAAAGCAATACAAGAAATGGGTTTTTAGGGTTCCGTAGCCAAATGGCAAAAAACGGAACCCTTATGGATTCGTCATGTCTGTCGGTCTGTCTGTCCGTCCGTATGTCACAGCCACTTTTTTCCGAAACTGTAAGAACCATACGGTTGAAACTTGGTAAGTAGATGTATTCTGTGAACCGCATTAAGATTTTCACACAGAAATAAAAAATACAAACAAAAAATGGCATGGTAAAATGTGTGTCCCCCCCCCTCTGTAACTTCTAAAATAAGAGAATGATAAAACAAAAAAATATATATGATGTACATTACCATGCAAACTTTCACCGAAAATTGTTTTGAACGAGATCTAGTAAGTAGTTTTTTTTTTAATGAAGGCGGTTACTTGCTGCTACGGAACCCTTCATGGGCGAGTTCGACTCGCACTTGGTCGCTTTTTTTGCCGCGGTGTTATAGAACCCTTCTTGTGCAAGTCCGACTCTCACACAACCGGCTTTAATATAATATGTGTGAGTAGCACAATTGATGTAGTTACAAAAGGCAACGTGTGTGCGTGAGTTTCACTGATTCAGGTTTGTTCAACTCCAAGTTTTCGTCAGTCAACTTGAAAATGGAAAAAGTTTTCCACGACTTTTCGTGTGCCAGATTCAAATGTCGGCCCCGAAACTTTGTTTTGGCAATCAAAGTTGATACTTTGCCTAATAATGCTTGTTGTTATTATGTAATGGTTTTATTACACATAACATCATATCATCACGCCTGTAATCACCGAAGGGTTAGGTAGAGGTATACCTAATAGTACACTCACATATAGCCAGTTATGTTTTAAGTCCCATGTAATAGGGGCGAGCCTTTCGCCATCAACCGGGCAAAATAGGTTTTATTAACTTTAACTGGCTAAAAGTGTTCATAAACTATAGGTACACTTCTCTCTCGCCTAATATTTCGTGGAAAATCATGTAAGCTTAGATGGTTTGGTCATGTGGAGAGGATGAGTGAAAAGCGACGACTTGCAAGGCAGATATGAGTGGCAACGCTGGAAGGGGACGCACTAGAAGGACATACACTGACCTCACTGGTGAGGTTCTTTAGAAAAGTCAGGTGCTTAGTACTCGCAACCGGCGTGCGTGTATGACCAGATGTATGAACGTGGACGAGGCAAAAAGAGTATGTAAGGATCGTAGCAGGTGGCATTCTGTGGTTTCTGCCTACCCCCACAGTAAAAAGTCGTGAGTTCATGTATGTATGTACTGGTACAGTCTGCGTCAAAAATATCGGGACGAACAGACTGTTCAAAATTATATCAACAACTAAGAAAAATAAACTTTATCTCAATACAATAAAGTTCCTGTCAGAATTACAGTTGTGTACTGTCTTAATTCTGAAACATTCCTTGTGTCATTGAGTTAATATTAAATGTACATAGTTGTTTAGATAATTTTGAACAGTCTGTTCGTCTCAATATTTTTGACGCTGACTGTATAACCTCAATGGCCTTTACAACGTATCAGATAAAACAAAAGAACGTAGATATTTACAGACGATCAACAAAAAAGTAGGCGTCCCATTTTCCCTTAATCCGCATATCACAGTCTCCATCCACGTTTCATCGTACAATAGCCCACATTACAAGCCCCCAAACGGCCCACAAGAGGGGCGATTCCGATTCGAAACACCGCAAACCGAGCGTCGTGTGACCTAGTTTAAATTTAACAGAGAATCGGGCCAGGCTTATTTTATTATTTCTTTATATTTTTGCCCGCGTGGTGGTACAACCCGTTTCCTCTCATTGAGGCTTGCGTCCCAGCGGTGGGAGCGTTTTAGCCTGATTAGGCTATGCTCCTGCTATATTTTTGTGGGATCGCGTGGAATGAGAATTTTGGTTTCTCAGTTGTAAAGTTCTAGGTCAGGAGGTCGAACCCAGGTAGGCACGTTACTTTGTGTTTTATAAAGGGTGTAAACGGACCCTTCACGAAGCCGACAACCAAGCATTCTGTACGTCAAACTAAGTAACCCTAAGAAAAAATTCTTTCTGGGAAACGACTTTTTTCTTTAGGGTGAAAAATCACGTTTTACGGTAAAACTCAATGTAACGCATTCAAAAAATTGTGCTAGCATTAAACAGTATACGTGTCATGGAGGTATTGAAAGTCAAGTGAACCTTAAAAACTAGTATTTTTTTTTTTACTTGTGAAAAAGTGGAATTTTTGCCTCCAATATCTCCGTAACGTGGAAGGATCCCAGATATGGTCACCAACAAAAAAAATATCGAAATGATGGGGGAACTACTGCCTTTCGGCTTAGTTGAGGGTCTACTTACACCCTTTATTTCATCAGCATTGCTCTCAAAACGGTGAAGCTCAACATCGTGAAGAAACTGGTATGTACTAGAACAGCACTGGGCTCGCGTGGTGAATTAGAGCACACTGCCTCTCATTTAGGGGGGGTTATTGTTTGTGGTTGAGCTGGTCGGCTGTGCCCTAGGAGTGGGTAAGTTATAGAGACTGATTATGCTATGCGTGTAGTGAGTACAGAATTGTTTTCTGTGTAACACTTGGGACTGAGGTCATAACGAGGTTCTATTAACGCTATTCACGGCTTAATATAGAATAGGCTCTAGGTTTAAATTCTGTCATCAAAAGTGCTCCCCTAACTCGTCGGAAAAGGTTACGTCTCATACAATCAGTGAATGGCTGTAAATTCTAATGAAAAAAAAAAACGGTAAAAGCACGCACTGTTTCTTGACTTACGTCATCGGAAAGTTTCGACTTTGTTAGAATTCTGGATTAAAAGACAAGGAAAAATAACAATTTTATTCCGTAATCACCCTAACCCCAACATTGTAGCACTGTTGGAGATTCTTATTCTCCGAGTTTATTTCTGTATCGGTTTGTCTCGTTTTAACAATTAGATTTCGTTTTCCAGACTTTTTCATGCTGAATACGAGTTGATTGCGCTCGAATCTTTATAAATTCTGCAAATCACACAAATTGAAATTATGGGCAGTAACATTTTTGTTAATAACTTTGTTCGTTGACAGTATTTAGTTTGGTAGAGGAGACCGCGCTAGTGAACTGACTTTTCAGTTATTGGTCTATAATTCTTGTGTTTTAATTTTTACATGTACATATGTATAGTCATTCATCACCATTCTCCAACAATTACCCCAATTCATTTGGGGTCGGTGCAGCCTGTCTTCTTCTTCCATACTTCTCTATTACTCGTCATCTCATCAGATATCTCCTTTCTTTTCATATTGATAGCGACACTATTAGCCTATAATTATGAACGTCTTTATCATATTTTTTCATAGTTGTTTATCGTTTTTGCGGAACATGAATTCGTAGTCAACCCACACTTAAAACCTAAAATTACCTTTGAACCTGCAGATAATGCAAGAATTCATTTAATTTATTGACTTGTTTTGACCGTATATCATTTTTCTTTAGAAATGAAAACCACACTCATAATAATTTACCCAAAGAAACCTTTTGATTCGATCACACACAACAACTTTTATGCTTCACAATTTTATGTATGGCTTACAGTCGTTGCATTCCTTTTGAATCGATTGTGAAAAGATTGAATTCTCGCTTTCAATGGGCTTAAAAGCTGTGGCATACAAGTCTAAATACAATTTAAATGTCACCACTTTTATGTGAAGGGGAAACGTATGTATAGAAAGGTTGTAATCGTATTAGTAGACGCAAAAAATATACAAAAAGAATTCGTATGTGAACTCTACTACTCGTATATAATATTTGTAGCGATCAGCCCCTGCGTCGCACGCCTATCGGGTCCAAAACTATGCTATCTTTCAAGCTGGATCCGACCGTACACATTCTCAAAATTTCACACACACATTACACATTTGCTTCTTCTTCCTTGCGTGTCGATGAACTCAAATAATACCCGACCAGTATTTAGCCACCTGAACAGCTCTTTCGTTGGCTTCATTTAAATCCTGGAAGGTGCAGGTGGCTGTGCAGGATGGGCAAGAAAGGAGATGGGGCATATCCTGCAGAGGAGGTCCACACTGGCATTGTACTTGGGACGGGTCCATGGTACCCCATTTGGTCATATTATTTCTTCAGCGGCCAACCGGCAAACGGTTAACGGTCATGCATTTGCTAATTGCAGTATATTGTAGTAGAGCTTTAGTTTTAGTAGAGATTATTATACGTGCAAAATCCATCAAAATCCATTTCTAAATCACCTCTAATCCGTATAGAGAAGAATAGAATATTTTATTTAACGAAAGTTAGAAAATAACTGACTGTACAACACTTCCCAAGCTCTCCAGATTGTGAATAAATAATTGTGCCCGTGCCAACCCTGGAAGCCTCTCAATCGATTCCGAGAACTCAACAATAGGGCTGTGTTACGAGCAAAAAGTCATAATAATGGAAATACGATAAAAAGGATTAACCCGACGCAATCATAGAAATGGTATTTTCTTGATTTTATTGCTGATTATTATTGGCTATGTTTTATTGTTGTGGTAGTATGACTAGAAAGGAGATGATTCGTGTAGTGTGGACGAAGAAATGCTGCGCGAACCAGAAATAAATTGGTATAAGGACAGGAGAATGATGATGATGATTATTCATTTCTTTATGTTATTGGTATTTTTAGGAGTTTTCGATTATTGCACTTTGAAAAGGACAATCCCTTGAGTAGGAATAACTTAGTTAGCTTTCATCTTGGGGTTAAACAAAGTACATTACACGTACTCAGAACAGAATAAGACCGTGACTTTTGTTTCGTTTTTGGAACAGGTAAAATTCTGCCTAACCCTTCGTTAACAAACCTATGTTCACATAGCAACACACAGAACGCATGACGATAAATCCTCATAACATACCATGCCTACATACTCCTTAATCCCTATATCATCTCCTAATCTTTCACTCAACGTACACCGAGCACTGTTTTTCTTTCATTCCACGATGATCCTTGAACAACAAACCCGTATAAAACAGGCATGTGTATTGGCACTGATTATCCCGCAAAGGATAATAAAAACAAAAGCGAATCACACTCAAATAAGTACCGGGTTAAACGGAGTAAATAGAGATGCAGGGGTGAATCAACATAAACTTTTTAAATAATTAAATATAGTCAATAAAATAGAGTCCTTGTTGGTAACATACCGTATTAATCCTACGTTAAAATCCCTTTCAAAGTTTTGTTTCGATTCACCCCTGCGATTTTATTCACCCCGTTTTACGGTAGTAGGTACTCGGGCGATGCTAAGACACATCGAGGTTTATAAAGAGACATTCTCAAAAGTGTAACACCCGTATCTATAGTCAAGCTAATTATTGCTAATTACTTAAGCTTAATAATTACTTGTGCAAACATTTTTTATGCAATAGACAAGAATTTTTACGGAGTAAGAACCGTCAAAGAAAGCAAAGCTTAGAACTATAACTTTTTACAGTTCCAACTTCAAGCAATCACTTAACTACATAATAAAAATCGTATCTTTAAAATTGACATTTACTCAATTAAATATTTTGACTTGTTTTTAGATACGGGTTTTAGTGACAGAACGGTTGTCATCAGCTTTCAAGGTACCAGTCCTTGGGAAACTATTACCCGATTGTATTAGATAGTAAAAGTTTACAAGTGACTGACAAAGGCTATGGCTATCTCTTAACTTCATAAGGCACACGCTGAAAGCTAATCTATAGCAAACTCTATCTACTATATGGGCTTATATGTATGATCTTGGCGCCAAACACTGCACTTATGAATAAATTAGTCATATAAATCGTCTGCATTCACAATTTAAATGAGAATAACTCGAGGCTCAGTGACAATAGATTTGTTTTTGCATTTATTAAACTTGCATGAGGACTGCGAAGGGTTAAAATATGCAAAAATGTTCGCAAAGGCTCTCGCCTCGTGTCCTCGACCTACGCAATGTAAGGCCAGTGACATGCCTGGGACTGGGCTTGTTCGTTGTGCTGTACTTATCACAATAAGCCTATAGTGTTCACTGCTGGAACATAGGCCTCCTCTTTGGTGGAAGTTGGACGTCCGCTATACGGACAGACTTGGCTGTGGTGTATCAAACTCAAACTCAAAGCATTTATTTCAATTAGACCATTACAGGCACTTTTGAATGACAAAACACAAAAAAAAAACTAAGCTACAGTCCCAGTCACGGGGCATAATAACTTGTGAAAGTACTGTAGTTGCCCATTCGAAAGCGTAGATCTCTATGGACTTATGATGGGTATGATGGGTATGTACTTTAAAATGTTTTGTTGGTAAATATTTATGTTTGAATTCATGTCAAAATTATCATCATTCCGCGGGAATAGGTAAAGGATTAAGCAGGAGTGTAATACTTGTATAGTTAAGGTATACCAGTTTTGTTAAAGTTACATGCAATGCGGGGGCAAGCTTATTTGCTATAATTTGGGATTAGGTTTTTGCGTGATTGCAATCTAACCCTTGATTTCGCGATGTGCCTTGCAAACACTAGATAATTATGATCTTAAAGACTGTCAGATTATATAATGTTAGGTTTCAATTAACGTTTCTGTATTAGATTAATATTGTTTTAGTATTGATTAATGAATAGGCCTATAGTGCTGCCAGTGCTAGCAACACGGAGTTTAAATTAATTAACGCCTATATTTAGCAATAGTAAGATCAAAGCACTAATCACTAATGGCTTTACCTAAAGCTATATTACAATCTAAATTAATCAGTATTTCTCAGTAATGGAAACTATTCTCACGTAGGCAGGTACTCTATTAGTCACTAACAACACGATAAAAAAGATGAAGAGGTATTCTATTGATGCTGTGTAGCATGAGTCTCTTGGCGCTTGAATAAAATTGACAGGAATTCGCTGTTGGCCGACCTTTGTGAAAGTGCCTGTGGAAATTGTTTCAAATAAAATATAATATGTATTTCAAAAAAAACTAAAAAACACACTTTAGACTGACGTCATTTTATTTCTCGTATTCTTCTTAAGTTCTTAGTAAACCCTTTCATTTGATACGCATATCATGGGAATGCATAAAAAATACTAGTTCGCCATCTTTGGGAGTCCGCCATATTGGATTTAGAATGACATCACTTAGCTAACCATGCATTGTCATCCAAACTAAACATGTTTGCAAAATTTCAGCTCAATCGGAAACCGGGAAATGGATCAAAAACTTGTTACAAGTGAAACTAATAAAAGAGTGTCAAAAACAAGATGGCGCGTTCGTTCTGACTACGGTCACTGACGCGTGGCCATTGGCAGAAGGAACGCCGAAATAGGCCGAAGGACCCTTGCAGCACTGTAGGTGTATGTCCTTGACGGTTTTTCACTATGTCAGTAGGTACTGGTATACTTACTCAAATAAAAATACTGTCTTTAAAACCCATAAAATAAAATATTTGACCATAAAACTATAAAATGAAAACATCACAAAAAAAAAAGTTATAAGTAAAGGGCTGTTCTAATCCAGCGCGATTAACGCGGCAATAAAGATATGAATAATTGAATGAATAAATTACTGAAGATAATAATGTATTCAGGGAGGAGTTAATGGTTTATATTTATTGTAGTATAGTGATTGTACCAATGTTGGGATGCTAACCCGAATAGAATATTGAAATTGATATTGAACGGAAAAATATAAATATTTATTATTCGATCCTTCGTTATTCATCCGTCATCTGCCTAGCCTTTTCCCAACGATGTTAGAGTTGACTTCCAGTCTTACCGAATGCAGCTGAATAACAGTAATTTACATGGAGCGACTGCCTACCTGACCTCCACGACCCATTTAGTACTGGGTAATACGATAGCCCTTGATAAGTCTGGTTGTCAGACTTTCGGGCCACTGACTACCTGTAACGTCTTTCAAAGATCTACAATTGACAGCCGGGACCAAAGGCTTTACGTGCTTCAGGTTTTTTTAAGATGTGAGATATTTTTTATCACAAAACAATAATTTTCATTGAGACACCACAAAGAAGATAACATTCATTTCAATGCCTCCAAACGTCAAAAGGAACACCCCTTAAATCCGATCACCTGTCGTAACCCCCGGTCAGATTTGCGACCTAAGCTTAGCACTGAACCAAAGGGATGAGTGCTCTGTCCCTTATTTTTGAGAAGGTAAGAGAGGGATAGGAATCGATTTTGTTGATTTATATTTTATTTCTGACATTTTGTTTAGTTTTTGTTTACGTGGTTTAAAGAAATGGAAAACAAAGATTTATTTTGCTGTACGAGAGGGTTTCAGAGATTCCGCAATTCTTTCGAAGGGTTACTATTCGTTGGTTACAATGTGGACAGCTTTTCTGGTAATTTTATTCAAAGCAAAATGTTTTTCTTTGTTGCTTTATGGACAAATCTATACTAATATTATAAAACTGAAGAGTTTGTTTGGTTGAACGCGCTAATCTCAGGAACTACTGGTTCGAATTGAAAAATTATTTTAGTGTTGGATAGCCCATTTATCGAGGAAGGCTATAGCTATATGTAACATCACGCTGCGGCCAATATGAGCAGAGCATCAATCAAATCAGAAATGTTACACAGACGAAGTTGCGTGAGTCAGCAAGTACTACAATATATTGTTGCGTTGTGCGTTGTCTATCTGCCTTTATTCTTACTTGCATATTATTAAGTGAAATAATAAACCATACTGAATCATCGTCATCTTCCTGCCTTTATCCCATGTTACTTGGGGTCGGCGCGACACGTTTTATTCTTCCATTCTCCCCTGTCAACCGTCACGCTATCATGTACTCCTGTTTGTTTCATATCATTCCTCACCCAATCCATCCATCATTTCTTATTAGACCATAATGAATAATTTATCAAAATTGCAAACATTAAATGTTTATAGTTCTTATAATTCACTTCTATAGTCCTTTTTTTGTTTGACTTCCAGTTTACCAAAGCTACTTCCAAACACGATATTGTCCAAATTGCCTCGCCCATATCATTCAAGATTATGCGCTAACACGCTCAGACGACAGATTACGTCCGCACGACTTAACTTTGACGCGTCGTCTTATACCTAATCTCAACCATAGGTTTGTGAACCTCCGCCACATTATTAGCACATTGTATGGGCGGATGCACACCTAACCATATTTCCGAAACTTCTCGAAGCGTAAGTAATGAAGGCCATGTCTTCAAAAACATGGGATTATTTCGGCATCCCTAACTTAAAGAGATTCGCGGAATTGCTTTTCATTTTGACGGTAAATTTTGAGGCTTATTTGGGTTCTAATTTATTAAAGAGTTTATTTATTAAAGCTTAGGCTTTCAAAGCTTACACATCCCCGCCCACGTCACGCCTACGGTCTAATATATATTGGGTCACTCATTTATTTAATCGAAACAATAATTACAGTTTTAATTTTGAAAGTTTTATAACGTACACACTTACTACTACTTTAATATTACACTGTTCATTGCGTGTTATGTATTGGATATTTGTCTTCGTGATGACGAGAGCAATACTATGAATATCGCTGTATTGTCAGATTAAAATCTTTTACATGACGGAGCTTTTCATCATTTTTTGTTTAATATTTTTCTATGATACGATTTTGTTTCTAATTTCATAAAAGATGACCGCTCTGAAAATCTGCTGAAAAACATTGTAATTTACTTTATTTCCAATGTTCTCAAAAGTACATTTCTAAACTACTTATCTTCTTCTTCTTTATCATGTGGTTAGTGCCTAACCTGGTGTCAGAGTTTTTATGCCGCCCAAGAACCTCTGACTTGGCTTTTACATGCCGTCGAGAAATATCTCTCAGGCATGTTGGTTTCCTTACAATGTTTTCCTTCACCGAAGATTACTACTAACCGTACTACTATCAGTAGACTTCTTATAACTGACACCAAAGACATTCTAATATTTACGAGCGATGGACGGGACAATACGAAGAAAATCGTAATCCAATACTTGTTACTACTTAGTAACAAATCGTTCTGTCTAGTGTCGTACGCCCGCTT
The DNA here is from genome assembly GCA_964057025.1 of Standfussiana lucernea. Lineage (NCBI taxonomy): Eukaryota > Metazoa > Arthropoda > Insecta > Lepidoptera > Noctuidae > Standfussiana > Standfussiana lucernea. The sequence continues at coordinate 15,729,096 of OZ059786.1, read as the reverse complement.
ATAAGGTAGCATTCGTGTGTCAAAATCCAAAATGTTCGGGATCAAAATTTTTGTATGAAAATAATCCCAATGTGCTCTCTCTATAAGTCTTTTAAATCCCTTTGACTGGCACCCAATTTCAAAATAATGTCCTTACCCCAGAACATTTTAAGTCTACCGATCCATTTCTCTCATTTTGAAATCACACTTAGCTACATTTCACTCGCTGTGAGTAATGTTAAACTATTGTTCTCAATGGACCTCCTTCGTCACGACTGAATGTAGCCATCGAGCGTATTTCATTCGCTGAGCACATTTTAAGTGATTATTTTTCTTTTAAGAGCTTTTTATTAGAAAAGAAAATGGTCTGAGTATCTTTTTGGGCCGGAGCTGATGGCAAACCAATGTTTTTGAGGTTAAATTTCAACACAAATGTATAAAAAATATAATTAAGTATACTGATATTGTTAGCCTGCGTCATTGTTAAGACGCTGCTCTCCATGACTTCCAGTGATCAGTGTTTCGATTCAGGGCAAAGTATTATGTATTAAAGTATGTTAAGTTTGCCTTGCGAAAATTTTTTAAGTATTTTCAATCTTGTAGTATTTTTGGCTGTCTTGTTGGTCCAGTGGCTGCAAGCGCGACTGCTGAGTAAGAGGTCCTGGGTTCAATTTTCAGGGCGGGCAAAGTGTTATTGCGTTTTTCCACGAGGAATTTCGCAGTAGCAGCACGGAGTTTGGATTTGTGCTCGGTGGATGGCAATAGGCTCGCCCCCTATATTACATAGGACTTAAACATATCTGGCGAAATTTGGGTGACTATTAGGCACGCCTCTGCCTAATACTTTTGGGATTACAGGCGTGATGTTATGTTATATATGTGAGTATTTTTAGCAGTTCTGTCTTCCATTTCTTTATAAACATATGCATATCAGGAGGTATTAACCTCCAGATATGCAACTCAAGCAGAAATCCTTTACGAATAAATATAAATATTTCCGTACATAATGCATTGGCATTAAATACAGAGAACTCTATTTCCTCAGCCATAACTGCATGAACTCACAGCTGTAACAATAAATACCGAGTATACTCGTAAGTTCTACGAACGGACTGCCGACGCTGCAAGGTTAGTGCATCCAAACTTGGTTTATAATTACAACCTTTTGTTTTCCTGTCAATCACTTGAATTGAGACCATATTTTTTTGATAATATACCTTTACCTACATACCTATATTTAAAGTGGCCGTGAAGAGAGAAATTCAGAACTGGTGAAAAAACAAAACAAACAAAACATGGTAAACAAAAACCAAAAAAAAGACATGGTGGTGGTGTTAAATAAACATGGTAAATATCCCGTTTTAGTTGCTAACGATAGAACTGGTGATGTATGAAAGAAATTCCGAAATATTAATATCTACGCATTCTGAAAAGTGTCATTTTTCGTGCTAATTTCCTTTATGAAGATCTTTCATTGACGGTAAAACAATGTTTCTTATTTTAAGGATTTTGAATTTTATAATCTTTTGCTAAACGTAATGTGTGCGTATGCTTGAAAAAATCATTTGGTTAATGATAACACAGTGAATGCTGATAAACTGTCAAAATTAATGATGTTGCCATTTATAAGTGCGTTAAGCAATTACTCCGCTGATCTTTAAAATTACTACAGGCAACGGAGGTAATGTAAAAAAGAAAATAAATAAATCTTTCCATAACAGCGAATATAATTTTACCCAACGGCTATTCAAAGACGTGGCATGCATTTTCATAGCAAATACAATTAATAATGCATGAGCATCAAACACAAACGGACCCGCCGCCATTTTGTTTTTATTTCCGTACCTGTCATTCCCGTAATGGCACGGATCCCGGCAGGGATAGGCCTTGGTGTGTGGTAGTAGCTATACCTTCATATATAGACTTATTGACAATGACTAAGTATGCTAGTTTTTTTATATTCTTTTATGAGAAACTCTTAGCAAGTCATCGTTTGTTCTACGTGGTTTTTGTTCTGTTCTGTCTTTTTTTTTTCACAAAATCCTACATAGCCACTTGTGAAAAATCAAGGGAAGGGACAGGTGAACGTTACCAGTTGGTCGTTTTATATGGAGAAGAACCGGCAAGAACGTCCATGGTTTTACTATAAAAAAAATATTTAGTTTGACAAAGTTCCCCATACCGCCCTCCACTGGGTTATCTATTGACAAAATCCAACGATTAATATAAATTAATCTATTCAACCTATACTTTAAATCAAACAACCTCGCTTCAGATCGAATCATATCTTCGGCATTAGACTCCAGACATACAAAATAACAAACCGAAACACTAAGACTCAATTATGTCTGAAGAATCTAATTTTAAAGTTCCAAATATTGACGTTCAGACGTCAGACCCGGCTGTATCTCAAGGACAAACAACTCTTGTTATCTTCATATAACGAGGATATTCCTACTGAAAATACAAATAATATATGTATGTAGTAGTTCGTGCGTAGTATCGTGTTTACGATTGTTTTTCGAAAACTATTAGCGGTCAATCAAGCCGACAATGATAGTTGTTCGTCTGGTATGTGTATTTTAGTTTCGGCGTTTATGATTCCGGATTGCCGGTTGATTCCGGAATAGGGATGTACTCAGTTACAAGTAAAGTAATGTATTTATACATAAAGACTGGGGACAGCTATGAATTATCGTCGTTACCTTTGTGTCGCCATATTTGGAATTCAGTTTGGATGTAGTTTATTGGGGACTAACTTCTGCCTAAACTACTACTACGCCACGCTCACGTGGAGGTCCGAAATTATCCCATGGGACCGTACTACCAGAATAAAAATTGCCCTCAATCCCAATCCTAGTTGTGGTGAAAAGGAAACAGACAAACGGAGTTACTTTCGCATCCATACTGCCAGTAAGGAAAGAGTTTTGTATCGATGATAGATCGTTGTCGATGGCGCATACTGAGTGAGCCCAGAACTTAGCCATGAATTTGGCACTATCACTAAAGTTTCTAGTCATAAAATAAAATGAGATAAACTCTTTGGATAGAGAATTTTGTATCGAGTCAACAACGTACGAGGTAGGTACGAAACCACAATATCCGTCCGTAACAGCCTCTAGTTAGTCTGTTCCGTCCGCACCGTCTTATATGCAAGGTTATCTTTGTTGATTGTTTGTTGCTAACAAGCAAACTAATTAACTTTCTCCTTGCCTTTGCGCTTTTTATTAAGTTTGTTTTGGGACCGGTGTGGCGTGGAACTGCTTTCCATTTTCCTCCCGTGCTAACAAAACGGTTTTGAGCTGTAATCGGTTTTCAAAGATGGGTATAGCATAATACTTACCTACTCATTGAGCAAAACACGTATTATCATTTGATTGCCGCATTGGTGTAGTGGCCGTAAGCGAGGCTGCTGACAGTGAGGTCTTAGGTTCAATATCCAGGTCGGGTGAAGTGTTTTTCGGGTTTCCGTTAGGATTTTCTCAGTACCGAGCACCGAGTCGTGGAGGCATAACCGATTCTTCTAATACGTGTGCTGTCAGTAGATCAGCACATCACTGTCACATAATACATCAGTCTTGAATCTCTAATTCCATGTCTATTGTTATTCTCAGTTCACATTCCACGTCTGCTTCTTGTCAGCCATGTCTTTGTGTTGTCAATGTTCACTATGCCACAGTACAGAGATGATCAGAAGACTAATTAGGCGCTAACTGACTGCCTCGTTGGTCTAGCGGCCGCAAGCGTGACCACTGAGAGGTCCTGGGTTCGGTTCCCAGGTCGGACAAAGTGTTATTGAGTTTTTCCATCAGGAATTTCTCAGTAGCAGCCACGGAGTCTGGATTTGTGCCCGATTGATGGCAATAAGCTCGCTCGTAATAGGGGATTACATGGGACTTAAAACATAACTGGCGAAATGTGGGTGTACTATTAGGTACACCTCTGCCTAACCCTTCGGGGATCACACGCGTGATGTTATGTTATGTAACTATTAGGTGCTTTTTGTGAACAAAGACGCGGGCCTTAGGGTTGTTAACAAAATTTTCTGTTGTGTATCACTACCCGCATATAACGTAACCACTTATATCGGTGCGACAGCTCCGATTTTCTTACGATTAGCCTGTTACCTGAATTTCGCTTAGAATTCTTCTAAACGCTTTGCATGATTGTGTGAGCCGTTCCGAATATTTGTTCCTAGTTGAACCACTGTATGTTTATACCAATATGTCTACTGTTGCTACACGCATGAGTATTAACTTCAATGCCGTACAATCTCGTTTGTAGATCAAACTGTAGTTTGTTTGTGTAGTTTTGTATCTTTTATTTCGGATTTAGCGTGTTCTATTTGATGCGTAAACGTTTTTTGTGATGGATTTTACTTGACTGATATTGTTTTTGTAAAATTATTGTTGATCCCTTGAAACTCATAGTCACCTGCCTAGCCTTTTCCCAGCTTTATTGAGCTTGGCTTTCAGTCTTACCGGATGCAGATGAATATACCAGTTTTTTGCTAGAGCCTATCGGTTACTGGGCAATAGATGGTTGTTAGACTTTCGGGCTGCTGACTTCCCGTAACAACTGTCAAAGATCTACAAAATATGGCAGCTGGGTGAAACCCTTAAAACTGTATCAGTTAAAAACAATAAATCAACTTGGCTTTTCAGAGGGCTGGCCTTGTTTGGCCTAAGAATCAGCATTGCCATCCAACGTGGCAATGCTGCCAGCCGTCTGAGCACTTTTCCTATTGACAACGATGTTGACGAATTTTTTGACGCCCTGTAATTCTTTTCCCATTTCGATACTTGTACATATTTTTATTATTATTTTAGTTCTAATAGTAGTTTGTAAATAATGTACTTACTACATAGAAAAATAAAAATTAACCTACTTGGCTAATTGCAGTACACTGCTGGAATAGACTTCTACGATTTGCCACACGATATTATTGGTGTTCCACGTACAGCATCCGACCAATATTTTAGGGTCGTTGGTCCTTCTAGTCGAGATTGGCCTCTTATTACGCCTGCTGATTTGCGGTCTCCACTTAAGGGCTCCTTTATCTGTCCCCCAAAATCAGAAACCACGGTTGCGTCTAATCATATTTCAGGGGACGTTGATTTCTTACAACGAATCTACTACCCACAGTCTTCCATAAATAATAATATATGAATTTACGACTGTACCTGGTTTAGTCATTATCTAAGTTTTTTATGCGAAGGTCACTCAAAAGGAAAATTACGAGGCTTCACGTGAAAAGGAAAGTTCCCGTTTCGTGAATCAACAATTTTGTTGTGTGATTCATAGTTGACACGTAAATTCTTTTTGTGTTGTTACTGGCACTTTGACCAGAGGCTATAAAACTCGATAGCCTTATAAAAAAAACTCCCTAGGCACCACTTCTATCGTAAACCGAATGACACTTCAACAATATCCATTACGCTGATGTGTTTTCAAATCATGAGACTATTAACATTGTTGAGTTGTGCAGAGAATATAAGATGTTGTCATTGCCAAGTTTGGGCAGATTAGAAAATAATCTGCGGGCATTTATTGTTATGTTATACGAACTGGTATGTTTTATTCTTCTCCAAAGGCCTTCACAATTCTGAAATCTGTCTTTTGCCAGTCTTTTCAGTCTTTCTTATTTATCGTGTGGTTAGTACTTAACCTGGTGTCAAAGTTTGTATGCCACCCATGCGCCTCTATCTTGTCTGCTTTTGCTAGTCTTGTCGGTAAGATTCAAGCTAGTCGTACCATCTTCGCCTTGGCCGCGATGTTGTCTAGCTTTAAACAGGACTTTCTCTGTGGTTCTTTTATCTTATTTCTCATTTGGTGTGCCCAATCCCACTTAATCTTTGAAGGCCACAACCGTGTATTTAGTTTTAAATATGTCTTCTATCTTGAATACGTTCAGAAAGTCAATCCTCCAGGGAATAACAAAGTTAGCACAAAAAAATTGGCGATCAGGCCATCGCACACAGCTCTTCCTGACGACCTTTACACGGACTGCAATGTTTGTTACGCAATCAAGCTTTGTTTGACACATCTAACCAAACACCATTATCGATTCGACCATACTGAAACACTATGAACGAACGTGTAAACAATTACGTTCGGCCTTTAATATTGCTCCTACAAACAGTCTATAAAATTCTTTATGGCTTAGGGAGTGCTACACACGTTCAGCTCAGCTTGATTGAGCGCAAACGGGCGGCAAATATGTATGTGTACTTCGGGAAAAAGCCGCTAGATTTACCCCCGAACGTGTTTCAGTGAAGGTGCAGAGCCGAGGTATTACGAGCACAAGCCGAAAGTCGAAAGCCGAATGTGTGTACGCTCTTATGAAACGGCAGAAGATGGGTGTACGGTTCGAATTAGTAGTTTGTTATGGAGAAAAACCAGTGAGTAACTTCATGGTAGTTGGTATGGATCGGTATTCAACCGACTTCTAAAAAGAAGGAGGTTCTCAATTCGGCTGTTTTTTTTAATGTTTGTTACCTCATAACTCCGTGATTACTGGTCCGATTTATATGATTTTTTTTCATTTGGTAGAGGAAGCTTGCGCGGTAGTGGTATTAGTTATTTTTATGATATATTTTTTTTTCAATGTCCATGTAGATGATTGATTTGAAGAAAAATTGTTGGGAAAAAAGTCAATGATACGAACAAAAGTCACCTACATACTTCCGGAAGTAAAGTAATTTTCCACTTTTTAGTGTTTTTTTGGAAGACGGTAATTTTTTTGCAAAACAATTTTTGTAGTTCAACAAATATGACCGAATCGAACGAAAATTTTGTGTGTAGCTCCCTTAACGCTGTTGTCGACGCCATAACCACAACCAGCACATCTGTTAGGTATTAGCTTAGTGTTTGCTAAAGTAATAAATTTAGCATCTTTTACGCACATTCTGAGAGTATTAAATTCTTCAAAGTTATTGTCGTATCTATTTTTTTATGCTGGTCTTTTGAAATTTGAGGTTGAACTATTTTGGTCCTTGGAGACGCGTTGGTTTGATTACGACGGTTGCTAAGCGATTGCCTTCTGTGCTACGTTTCATGGATAGGGCATCGAAACCCGGTTTCGGTCCCATGGTAATTGACATGGGATGATAATGGACATTACATGGGTCCCAAATCGCTTCATCGGGTTTTTAATTCATTATTAGTAAAAAGTATTATACTCGTCACACATTAGATTGTATTGATGTGTATAAAATATATTTTTTTATTTTCTATGGAACCGAAACCGGGTTTCGATGCCCTATTCATGGATAACTACAAGTATCCCGTTTCCTTACAAAAAGTAGTTTCGAATTTGGTTTCATTTAACACGGTCTTGTAAACTCACCATCAATATTAATTATCTATGAGGCGCCTACGACAGCGTTATAGCAAATAAATAAAATGAAAAACCGTTCAATATTTTATATTATTATTAAAAAAAAAACTATTATTATATTTCGATTACTTGATACATTTTTTGTTATAGCATTTAAATAATTCAAAGCACTTTCATGTTACACGGTAACTTGTTTGATAAACCGGGAACTTCCGTGACATTGAACGAACAAGCCCATTTATTTTACGAGAAAAAGACTCCCATTAAACAAAAATAGCTCCACCCCAAACAACTTTCTTTTTAATATTGTTTCAAATATTCAAAACTCATTTTTCTTTTGAATTAAAGTACAGTATAGCTGTTTCACTCTAGAGGACGGTTGAAAAATTCCGAGACTTAATTTCAACTTTGGTTTCACCGTCGAACAGTTGAAATGTTTGCTAACATTTTCATTATGTTGTTGATGAAAGGAATATTACTTTTAATTTCTATAAATGTTTGTTAGAAACCTAATACCTATTGCTTATGGTGGGTACGTTATGGTGTTTATAAGGTTTCTAACAAACACCGTAACGTACCCACTGCTGGGATTAAGTCCTTGTCTTCTCTAAGAGTCTAAGAGAGACTGGGCAATACAGGGTGGGGGAGACTGTCCCGACCCCCCCACCCCACCCCCCAATTCGAAAATTTTCAACAGTAATTAAAAAAAAACAACTTCCATACATTTTGACCGAGTAGATATTGCACTTTTGTAGGAACCAGCAGTTTTTTTCGTTTCCCTTCTTCCAGTATATATGTAATATAATCAACCTCGCGGTCCCAGAGTAAGTTGGTGGATGTCATGTCTTCAAATTGTTGCATGGAAATGCTAGTTTTTCTCTGGGGTCAATGACGTCTTCCTTCACCGTTTTAAGAGCAGCGGTTTCAACTAAGTAAGTTAGTACCTGCCTGGGTTTGGACCCACAACCTAGGCACGGCATACCTAAGTCATTATTACTGGACCTAACATTGCTTCAAGAGCTTGAAGTAATATTTCATCGATATAAGACCAAATCAGAATGACCTGAATTCAGGTCCATCATTTCTGAAACAAACAGAGACAGCACGACACATCTATAGCACCGTCTCTATTAACAAAACGATGGTTCAATGGTCCTCTGACCCTAACATTTAATATCGCGGTCCCAGCTATATAAAACGGAATATTTATAACTCGTATCTTCCCATTTGGGACCTCCATCAATATTTTAGGAGGCTTTACTGTTGTTTTATTTAGTTCAGGTACTGAACTGACCGCATTAAGTCCTATAAAGTTTTAAATAAATGTTTGTCAGCTTTATTTTTCAGCATTTTTGTTAGGCAAATTTAATTGTTACAGAAATATCTTACGTACGTTCAAAAGTTTAATGACTGGTCCTTTCACCTCAAGCTCTATAAATATGAAAGAGCCCCTAATGGGTTTTGGTCCTTTGACTTGCAAAAACTGCTAATTTAAACTGATCTGTAGCATACATAACTGAGAGCTATTTAGCGACAATTTCTTTTACAGTGAAGCTCTATGTGTAACGAATTAGTTACAACTACATACCTAACTAGCTTTTGCCCGATGCTTATGATCATTAATTATCTCACAAGAACGCTGAATACAGCCTATGATACTCCCAGATATTATACGAGTAGGTTCCCATTAGTGAAAGCATTTTCGGAATCGGATCAGTAGTTCCGTAGTAAGATTACCCCCTAAATCGAAACACAAAATTTACCTCTTTACAAAATTCATAGTATAGGTTAATATAGATTACCTTCATAATATTGCATTTGAATCCTCGACCGAGAAAGGGTTTTTGGCATTTGGCCAAAATAAACTCATCACGCAACGTAACCAAGAACGGGTTGAGATTATTGACCCGTTGATGGCAATAGATTAGCCTATACTTAAAGACAACTAGCGAAATGTGGATGCTTTGTGCATCACGACCTACCCCTTTAGTTGGAAGACAACGGGCAGGATGCTTGTTTTGTTTATTTACAACGAAACATATGTACACTATCCAATAACAATTTAAGAAATAACAGATGATAAAGGACCAAGAATCCTAGGACCCTGCATAAATACTACATCAAATAACAGTTCCAACGAGGGTCCCGCTCAAATGTAAGTTTAAAAATCCATTCCATGGATGACCATTAAAAAGGGTTCGATGGTAATGATCCTATGAATAAGATAGTACCTGAAAATATACTTGAGACTTTTCCCTCTCACGCGTGCCTAATTTTTTTTCTCCGTAACGTAGTTTTTTGGGTTCTTCGGGGATATGGTCTTAGCCTTATAGCTTCTGAGTTCTGGAAGCCAAATGGGCAGTCCAACCAAGTAAAATACTGGTATTCAGCTGCGTCCAGTTAGACTGGAAGCCGACCCCTATTTAGATGGGAAAGACTAAGAGGAAGACGAGGCGAATGATGATGATGACATCGTTTCTCTTAGTGTTTTATAAGTTGGGTTTTACTTCCAGTCGGGGGTGCGCGCGAATGTACTTGTATCATCGACATAACCCTCCGTTCACCCCAGATGGAGGGTATCCATGAGGATTTTCCCATTCAAAAAGAAAAAAAAATGTTGGGTTTCACTGGTAGCGTATTGAATTGTATGCAATTGACGGAATCGTGATCACCCTAATTGTATCTTATTGACATCAAATAATTCTTGTTTAACTTGCTATCAGGTATATGTATGAATGGAGGTGTCTGGAGCCGCGTCCACAATTTATCTGTAACAGTTAGATTTATTTATTTAACACTTCAAGCACAAAGTACTGAGGCGGGCTTAATGCCATAGGCATTTTCTACCAGTCAACCTGTGACAGTGATAGAGAAAAATAATAGTAGGTGTATATCTGAAAATAATTTAATACTAAGATATATTACAGGGACACATTTATACTAATGCAGCTTCCAAACTACATATATGTTCTATATACCAGGTGTTGCTTTGCATCCTCGTCAAATTCAAGTAAGTAACTACATATGCTAATGATTCTCGACCCGAATCAATAATTAATATCGGAAATCGATAAGTGTACACCACCCGTATTAAAACGCGGCCCGTTTAATACTAGCCCTATAACCGCGCTTTCACACACACAAACAAACGCAGACGTTTATTCGATAAACGGTTGATTCTCCTCTTTTGAGAAGGGTTTAATTCTGAAATAGTGTCAAATTAAAACAACAAAAAAGCAGCGGTTATTATTATTGACCAGGTACCGTAATTTATATTGATTATTTACGTCTTCTTTGACAACCTCCTGAATTTTGACGAGGTTGCAAAACTACGCCTTGTATAGCTATTTTCTTCCTCCTGCACTTTAACATCAATAGTAAACAAACGAGTCCAAATTAGAATGTATACAGTCTAACAAATTCGCCCACTTTTTCACTCTTACAAAGGTTCTAAATGGAAGCAAGGACGTCAATTGATGTTCTCGTCGTGACCCGGCAAATTGATTAGAAGGTCCAATATTGCACAGGCGATGTCAATGTTCCTCGTTTGATAAAGTACTCTGTGGTTAAACTTGGCTCCGCAATTTTGGTCTTTCATCACCGTGTATTCAAAATGAATGGTGTAAATAAATGTTGTTTTGTTGATGTGTGCGTATGTCGTAGGCAATTCTGAGAATAGGGTGTGATGCTGATTGGCTTGGCGAAAAATGTAAGGGTGCTGATATATGGTTTAGATCTGTTATTTTTTTTTGTATTTTACTACATGTTATACGAGCCATGAAAATTTTAGTTTGTTTTTTTTTTTTTTAATTCCGGTACTCAGTGTCTTTGCTTAATATGCATCAAATATTAACTTCAATTGGAGCGCTGTCACCCAAAAGTATGTAAAACTGAAAATATTTCAACTCTGCTGACACATCTTTTTTATTTTCTTTCTTTTTTTTGAATAAGTTGCCCCACACTAGGAATTTCTCCAGTATCGTGGCTGCGTTTACAAACATTTAAACCCACATACATAAACAGCCAGACCCTGAACGGTCTGACCAGTCGGTGATACAAAAATATTTATTCCATGCGGGGATCGAACCCGCGACACGCAGCGTAGCAGCCAATCGCTTAGCCACTGCGCCAACCGTGCCGTCTATAACAACCTGGCATATGCTAAAATAACCTGGTTGAAGGTAGAGGCGACTTGTGTTTTAAAGGGCCACGCGTGCTCGCCTTCTTTGTCGGTCCATCGCTTCAGAAGTTGTGTCTAGGTAACATGTTCTAAAAACCTTATTCCATTGGTTTTCTTCGCAGTGGCGAGACACGTGCCGCCCGATCGTGTGGCTCGCGGTCAAGATATAAATGAGGGCAGGGGCAGACGTGTACAAAGTGGGTCTCAACATCCCATACATTATAACTAATTGAAACCTCCCTCCAGTGCATCAGCCCCTTAGTTAGCACATGCAATAAACACGTGCCCTCAGAAGAGGGCACTCTCCACACTCTAATTAATTCGTGTAACCTCTGCACTCCAGTTTCTAGTTAGATAGACTATCTAGTTTATATTTTAGACCTTATTCTCGTGTATATAATATGCATGTGTGATCTGATTATGGGGTTGTGTTAGCTTCTATTAATAACTCGTCTCTCTCCATCTCTTGTGTTTGAGATCGATACTTGTGTTCCTATAAATAAATTGAGTATTCTCTCCTTAGTCTACCATACATTTACCTATTTCAAAATTATTTCATACTCAACATCAGTATTATAATTTTGTTTTTGGAAGAAAGGACCAATTTATTTTAATAGATAATGTATTAGGTTATGGCTTAGGTAGATGTTGTCAGTTCTATTTATAAATCTACTTTTAGGCGCCATCTATGAGTTGCTTAATTATTGTCATCAAAATATTGACCCTTTTGTAGATCAGCAAACAAAATAATATTGTTAAATTCTTTAATAAAGTAGCGCACATAAAACTCGACAGCGAAATTATCAAATATTTCGTCTTTCCACTACTACATGGTCGTCAAACTCAAACCATTTATTTCTATTAGACCATTACAGGCACTTTTGAATGTAAAAACACAATAAAAACTAAGCTACAGTCCCAGTCACAGGGCATAATAACTTGTGAAAGTACTGTAGTTGCCCATTCGAAAGCGTAGATCTCTATGGAGAAGAATGGGCAAGAAACTCCATAGACACTCTTTTAAATCAATATGTTGTTAAAAAAATCGTGGTTACACTAAAGGGTGACAAAAATATTTTTTTCGGGAACGAAGAGCTATGGTTAATCTACTCCGCCTAAAATAACCACCTGAGGGAAATAGACACAAACAAAGATTTGCATTTTATTTTAATATGGAGGCCAATTAACGTTACGTTTACCCAGCAGGAGCGCGCAACGTAAATTAGAACGATATAAAAATTGGAATTACGGGTTTCGCACATAATATTTGCTGCACAGTTTTAAGACTTTAAATTCATATTTATGGGTGACACTTATTGTGCGCATAAAAGCAAACAAAATGTTTTAGGATAGTAATTATACTATCGATTCAAAAGTCATTCGAATTTACGTTATGCTAACGTTTTGCGCGTTTGTGCTAGCTGAAATAAAAATTGGACGTATGTAACAAATAAATAAATTTATGTATCATGTAACCATAAATAACTTCGTTTGGTCTAGTAAATAATACACAATTAAATATGAAACATAGACCTACATAAGCATTGGAAAAGTCCTAATAATAAATTCTACAGAAGTGCTCTCCATTTTGCTCCAAGAAACACGTTGAAAGCTTCTTCATAACGCGTCTACAGTATAAAATTTCCTCTTTCTATATCATTCCCTATCTAGACGTTAATGGGGGAAATAAATTGGTTTCTGATCGGTTCGTAAGCGGGCCGGAGAGCGCGCGACGTGCCGGAGCAAGTCCCGTTACGGTTGGATCTGTACCGCGATATTAGGTGTCAACTTGACGGCTGTTCGTTGTATAGAGGAAGGTATGTGTATTGTACCTTTTGTGCGAGTATGTACGTGAGTTTGGAATGGGTGGCTGGTTTGTACAAATTGATTCGATTTTGCTCGATATCTTAAACGAAATTAAACGCAAGAATTTACCAACAAACTGTCAGCGCATGTAAACTGCTGTTATTGGTTAAATGACTTTTTATTAACAGCCAATCGCATTACTAGATTTGGGTTTTGCGACGCGTCGATAACTTTCGTTCCAGAAACCAGGTGTATCCGTGGATTATACAAGCTGTTAGTTATGGTTGTGGAGATCAGTTAGGCAGTCGCTCCATGTGAAATACTGGTATTTATCGGCATCCGGTTGGACTGCAAGCCGACCCCAACATAGTTGGGAAAAAGCTAGGCAGATGATGATGTAATAAACATCATAAAATATTCTTCAACTCTGTAATTAAATACTACGCCTGCTTTACAATGGCATCCAACAAAATAATTTCCTTTCCCAGAAACACTAACAAAATATACTTTAACATTTTTCTTATTTTTCAATTCGGCGCGGAAACGGTCTACAGCGTTTGTAGACGAAACACATTAGTCGTTAAAAGCGATATAGAGTTACAGGTTCGTCGACTTGCCACAGAAACAGACCAACATTAAGGTAGAGCTAGATGAGAGTAAGCATTTTCGTCGGCCGAAATGATTCGGAAAATTCACATTCAGATCTATTTCGTGAAGACCCATTTTGAGTCCTATATACTACGTACTACGTATACTGTTTATTGACGAATTTTGTCAATGAAACTGAACGCGATAATCTCATCTAAACACGTAAAAGCTGTGAGTGCCATCACTGCTGTGGAAAACTGAAATGTCAGCTCTTGAACATGGTTTAACGGTGGATCCATACAGCACGGCCCTGCCACCGGCCTAGCCGCCGGCTTTATGTGCGGCATGCGCAACAAAGTTCATTTTGTAACATTTGAAACAAACTAGTGTTACGTAGAACTCCACCATCAGATATGCGGCCTTGGCAACCGATATCTACGTATGAAAAGTTACAATTTGCAACCACGGCAAGCAAAACAATACAGAAATATGACTTGTCCGATTCACAGCCGCGCTTGCCGTTTGCTGGCGGCAGTGCCGCCGGATTATGTGGATCCACCATAAGTTTTGTAATCTCGCTCAATGTCGTTGGTGAAGTTAGCCCTAAAGATTGAAAGCAACGTATTCTCAGAGAAACAATTAAGGCGTTAGATAATCATATTCCTTTATTTGAGTTCCACAATTGTAGGTACATGGTAATGGCTGTACTTTCATACAAGCCTAAAAGCTTGGCTTGCCCTGATAACCTTCTATTCTTCATGATGTTAGTTGGTGTCCAATTCGGCCCTATGAATCTTAAGGGTCTTCAGTCTCAATTTTTAGATACAAAACCTATATCATTAAACATTAAAGAGTCGTATGTAGAGGAAAAAAGAAGGGATTCAGGTAAATTCCCAGGTGTTTTATTATCTGAAGGCGGTGTCGCGTAATCCGTATTGCTTAGTTAGGCAGCTATTCTTGACAAATTAGTTACAGAATCTCTGGAAAATGGCAATTTTTTGGTAAGTTCTGAAATACAGATTACTGCCCGCGGCTTCGCTCTCGATCACAGTGTCTAGTCTTCCAACACATCTATTAAATTGACTGCGTTTTTCTCATTTCACAATACGCAGTTTTTCAATTTAATGCTATTGGGTTTTTTCAATCGGGATTTTCTTAGTAACCTGAGTCTGGATTTGTGACCGCTGGTCTATAGCAATTAACTCGCCTCCTATTACATGGGACTTAAACATAACTGCCAAAATGTAGATATGTTGAACGTACTCCACCCAACTTATCTGAGAAACGGGTGCGATGTTATTTATGATGTTTTTTGCTATTATACATTGATCACTATTTATGAACAAAGGGCCTCAATGAGATAGATCTACACTGCATTGCTGAAAAATTCACTCACCCAACGCTCTTCTATTGACCTCATACATAAAGAATCTAATCCTTTATTCAACAGTTGTCAGTCATGTTTACATTGGGATGCCATGGCCCATCGCGCCGCACACATTGGCGCACCGTGGCTATTTCTGACAGGGCATAGACCTTCGTTTATAGTATTATTAGAATTGTTTGTTTTGAAATAATACCGCGCGTTTACGTTGCGATTTGCGAGTAGTAGCCGAGAAAAATAAGCACGTTTGATGATTGAGATGTAGTATATTTGTGCCTTGTTTGTTTATGTGTACATTTAGACAGATAGCTGCCTTATTGTTTTATCTTGCGTCGGTCGATTGAAAGACGATTTTTTTTTAAAGCGGTCTGGACTTTTGACACCAATTGCATTGAGATCCATTTGATCCTCGCAAGTTACGAGTTGAAACGTTACACTAGAAAGTGAATGATGTAGAATTTCAGTGGAATTATGCTTAAAAGAAATTACTCTATGGCTGTGTTTGGTCTTCATCCACAGTAGCATTAAAGTAGCTTTATTCAAGATTATTCTTATTTCATCATCAACCGTTCTTATCGCTCGAATCATTGCAAGCGTCTCAGCATGATTTATGTTGTACATCAAAGCAAGATAAATCATTCCGACATCCGTATTTTCGAAGGAAACATTACACAATCATCCGAGATTATTCCCCTGTCAGCGCTGGCCTTAATTGGCCAAAACGCCTGGTAATAGCGTAGATACTAATAACTCAAGAGCCTTCGGTAGACAGTTGATCAGTTAGTCATGCAAATTCGGACGGGATCGGATGGAATCGGGCGTCACGTGACGTTTCGATACCGCGAACACTGCAGTGAACAGCGGTCGAGGTACACAAAATTAGATATAATGATTTAAGTTTCGCTAGCAGAATAGAATAGAATAGAATAGAATTTTATTTTGCAAATATGGGTAATACATAATAGTTCTTAAGATACATTTAGCTCAGCCACATTTTACCAATCGGCAGACCAAGAGGACTTAGCACGAGCGGGCGGTCTCAACGTTACGTCGGTCGTCGTCATCGATTTTGAAATTAAAAATACTCGTTTCATATAATATTTTCATAATTTTACGAATTTGTTCATATTCTATGGGTAACACTGACTTTGCTTGTTGCAATTTAACTAAAAAGCTATAATTGTATTTTCGATTCAAAATTGACGTATTTAGGTTACGTTTACATCGCGCGCTCGTGCCCTTAGCACGCACTTCACGGTTAGTCATGCGAATAAACACGAAATCAGACGGAATCGAGAGACATCTGACGATACGATACAGTGTTCAAGGCACACATAATCAGTTTAAGTACACACAGGACTGTCGCGTCGGTCAGACTGTCATTGTGTCGGTTTGCTAACGTGTTGTTTTGCTGATCAAGAATATGGCATAAATTTTTTCAATCTTTAAGTATGTACAGAAAGGCAAATGATCTATTTCTTACCTTTGGTGGTTTCCGAAGCGATGCGAATTACGGTGCAGCATAACTTGTTACATTTACTTTTTTCATACTTAATCTATAGTTCGGGTGAAAAGTATTAGTTTTCTGCGTATGTTAATAAGAATAAAAAAAAATCACATGTTTTTTTTCATATTTTCGACAAGTTTTGGTCTCCATTTGCGCTGAAACTAGCCAAAAATTTATATTATACAATTAACGGAATACCTCCATAACCTAATTGAATAAACGGTTGGGCCCAATTAGGTCCCAGTAAATTAGTCGACCTGCAGCTGCCCAGGTGACCTGGTTCTCGCTGGTCGATCGATACAGCTGTTCGCACCGCGAGAATTGCCCCAGGCTGTGTGCCGTGTAACAATAATGTTGCCTGTGCCTCGTTTTTTTTCAAGTTGTTTATTTTAGGCTTGAATGAATACGGTGCGATATTAGAGCGGTCTTTGTAGCAACTTTTTTTATTGAATTTTTTTTGAGGATGTATCTGTTGTTTTTGCCTGACCTTTCGTTAATATTTAGGAATAGCAAGGTACCTATGTTTGTAGTTGTATCGACTAGCACTTTTTGTTTCCAAAGCACTTTTGCACCTTTTGTCAACAAATCTAGGTTGTGAAGGTGAGATAGGCAGTCACTTCATGCAAAATATTGGGATTCAGCTGCATCTAATTGTATTGGAAGCCGACCCAAATTGGGAAAACACTAGGCAAATGTCGATTTTATGCCTTTTACAGTAACCTACTGATTTCCATTGGAATTGTATCAGAATCCGATATTTTATTTACGTTCAGTTTTTGTTCATCCATGCGTTTGTTTGACTTTTTGTGAAAAAATACACTAGATACCCGCACTGCTCCAAAAAATACATAACATCACGCCTGTAATCCCCGAAGGGTAAGGCAGAGCTGTACCTAATAGTGCACCCACATTTCGCTAGTTATATTTTAACTCCCATGTAATAGGGGGCAAGCCTATTGCCATCAACCGGGCACAAATTCAGACTCCTGCTACTGAGAAATTCCTGACGGAAAAACACATTCACACTTTGCCCGACCCGGGAATCGAACACAGAACCACATGCTCAGAAGTCGAACGCGGCCACTCGACCAACAATGCTCCAAAAAAATTTCAACGAAAAAAGCTCTCCAGCCCAAACGACACGTGCCAGCATCCCTTTTCTTTTAAAACGCAATTTATCAGCAAAAGATTGATTAACAGTTTTGGTCCTTGTTAATAAAAGTTTCACCGGAATATAATTACTGTGATCGCCTCGGGACCAACTGGGTTTATATGAGAACAAAATTCAGGTGCTCGAGGCCAGCAAGGTAAATTAGTTTTGATACAATATAGGTCGAATCAGGTTAAGTTTTGGTATGTGAGTTGGATAAGTAAGATGTGGTTAGGTTAATATTATAACATCGCGCTTGTATTCCCCGAAGGGACTAGTAGTATTTGAGGCGGTAAGCAGACATGTTATTGTACATTTTACTGGTAATGTTTTAGTTTTATGGAACGCGGTTTTATTAATATAATCATAATTAGGCGTCTTGTTTGTGGTTGCTTTACATGAGTTTGGTGAAGAGCGAAGTCTCGCTAATTGGCTGACAAGGAAAGTTTTTCAGTTAGCAGTTGTATTAGATTTACCTTGATATGTTTTCTACAGTACTTGTTGAGCTTATATCAACTAAATATCAGTTAAAGTCCGGTGTGCGGTCCGCTCTGTTTGATCGGACTTTTAAGGCTGTGTTTTGATGTCAGACAGATAATCAATTTGGGACATGACAACTTTCATTCCTCTTAACTACATCTTTAGTTATTTAATGTCTATAAAACAATCAAAGAAACATTTACTTTGACTTCTTACACTCATATATCAATCATATTTGTACATCGGCTCACAAATGTAACTTTCACGTTCGAATAAATCCCATGTGAGCGGTTACTACGAGATTGATTGCCGTCTAACCGTCCGGCAAATATGTATGCGATGCCCTCCAATAACCAATACTTTGGCTGCCAAATACCAATGTATTGGCCACCAACAACCAACAAGCTTGGTGACAAACATCAACACATCAGACGATACTTTTTTTCTTTGTCCGTGTATTGCCTGTGTGAATCTTGTAGAATTTATTGTTTATCTTAGTCTGTACTAAATTACTGTATTTTTTTTTCTTGCATTCTTTCAATAACCAAAACTTACGAACTAATCTGCGGTACCTTGGCCACATATCCATACTAATCCATCCTTAATATTATGAATGCGAAGGTAAATCTGTTTGTTTGTTAACTTTTCACGACTTAGTAGCTGATCGGATCGTAATGAAATTAGGCAAGGATCCTGGAGGAGGACTTAAGTTTTCATGTTTTTCCCACACATTGACTTCAAAGTTACCACGCGAAGTCGCGGGCAACAGCTAGTGATATATAATACGTTGCTATCTACCGACCAATTTGTTGGCCAAGCTTTATGTGGAATTGAAAATTAGTTTCGGCTCTGAAGGGTTACAGCGTAACAATGACTATTGCTATTATTTGAGGGTAATTTGGTTTGATGTGAGCTTAATCATTGTGGTTATATTGCTTCTGACCAGATGGACATGGAAAATGTTAGTGGAAATCCATGTCAAATCAGTCCGCATAGTGATTACATGTGCGAAAGCTAAGCATGGTATGATTGTGGGTTAGGTAGGTATAGTTTTCTTACAAGGCAGGTATAGCAGGTGTATGGTCAAAGAGTATGTAACTGCTGGTATTTTGTTTTTTGGAACCTTCGTAAAAATTTAACGTTAATATTTTTAAGAATCATGTACTAGAATCAATGGTAAAAATTTGTGTCACCGTGTCCCTTATACCGCTGCACTGTGTGTACGTCTGAACGTTAAATGAATGAAGCGGTTCACTCTGTTTACTCGACTTCATCAACAAAATAATAACGTCATAAATATTACGAGAGGTCACAACTCAAGTGGGAGCGTTTTCAATAATGCGGCGACTTATTTCCCATAAAAATCATGGCGTCTATCACTAGCTTCATTAAACTGCGCCCCCATGGCTTGGCCACGAGGAACGCGCTCAAGCGGCACGCTTGTTGCGACAGCGTGGAGAAACAACGTTACTTCGCGTCTGTATTTTTGCAAAGGGTTTGGCAGAGGTGTACCATACACCCACACTTCGCCAGTTATGTTTAAGCTGTGGAACTTAAAAATAACTGGCGAAATGTGGATTATAGGTCCAATCGAGTCGCAAGCATGCAAGAGGCGACGTTTGACGTCCGCATCGATATTTATTCAATTTTCTACTTTAAGCAATATTTTTACGGTCCTATTTTCAATGGGCTAATTATATTCCAGGCGACTAACAACTTAAGGGGCGACTTACTATTTGCTTGTAAACAAATAGCTTGGCAGCGAAAAAATTACTTTAAAAGTTACTTCAAACCCTGCAGACAGAAATAGGAGCCCCGCGGGGCTTCGTCGTCGAGGGCAATAAATTCAGTTACCAAAACAAAAACTCGATGGCAGTTTAAATTAAAACAAAGCTAACAACTGATTATTAAGCTGCTACTTTCTACTTAGAATTATCTCTCGCTATAGCTGCCAACCTACTATTTTTGCTACCGGCTTTAATTATTTTTTAATCCCAAATTCAGATTCATTTGTCGCCGCGTTAAATATGTACATGCATTTTCAATGCACCCAGTAAATTGCACGAGTATATTTCGTTGTGTCGGAACTGACCGTAAGTCGCATCGCTTGAGGTCATGAACGGGCGTGATATAAAGACGGAGTTTAATATTATTGTCATAGTTTTATAGCGAGATTTACTGGCTATAAAATGTATGTATGATGGACGTAAGTGACGATGGTTTATTACTCTGTGGTTGTTCAGTGAACTCGTGTGTTTTGAATTGTTTCGTTTGATCGAAGCGTGTGCTGATGTTTATGGTGCGTTAAATATTTATTCATTGTCATCTAGTTAGAGATAATCAAGTAAAATCTAGACACAAGGAACAGCGTTCATAAATGAATAGGAAGATGTCCAAAAAGTTTTTTTTTTTAGGAAAATGTGATCCAAAATTGAAAACAAATTTGGGCTAAAGTACAGGTTCAGTGCTCCTTCTTTCTACGTATAAGAAGTTGTTTGTGCTATACTTGCTATAGTTGTAAATATAATCATTTCCAAATCATTATGTGCAAAAACACAGTTCAATTCTTTAAATATTCGTGCAACCGGCTGATAACTGGAACTTTCGACGCCAAGCGAATATTTTGCGAGCTTACATTATGAATATTATTTCCTATACCTTATCTCACCGCTTCAGATATCGAAACGCAGGGCGAACACCGTACGACAACATCCGAAGTACCGTGTAGGAGAATTGGCAATTTGTGTCAAAATAGAGTTTTGTCTACGGTCTACGGGTCATCGCAAAACAATTGGTTTGGCCCACATTACCGTGGAAGTAGGACGAATGAGACGATTTTGTTATGTTTCAATATCCAAAAATGACATGATTCGTTGTGATGTCGTTTCGAGTGTTTTTTTCTCTGGAATAATTTTGAGATTAGGTTTCTGAAGTATGATCTACAAGGAAGTTTAATGTACCCAGGATTTTGTACCCCTAACTTGATTTAAAAGAGATTTCTTGGAGTGTCTTGGCCATTCTCGATAAATATCTACGTTTTTATGGCTAACCAATCGACTGCATGACACTGAAATTTTTTTGAATTGTGGACCCCTCTGTGTGTAGTCTATTTGGAATACATGCTTAAGGTATGATTTAAGTTTGACGAAAGTGCTTTAATTTAATTAACCTCATAAACTTAATTATAATTCAAAACCCAAAAGACCAAAAATAACCATACAATCTAAATCTAATATCCCAGCATTGTCGTCAATAAAGTAACCTATAAACTCGTAGGAAATTATAGATCCATCGTAGCGATTGTAGCGGCTCGATGCTACGATATCCGGAACAATTTGCTACGAGCGGCGTAGCAGTGAGCTACGAGAATCGTAGACGTGCTACGACACTTTGCACATGGGAAATGCCTTATTTATCATGAACAGTTACTTTTTACGTGTTTTTGATGAGGTCGTGATTTATTAATTACGTACTAAGATATGCATAAGTATATTTAACAGCCTATAACATTTTTATACTGTAATAAATCATAAAATATCCGGAATCATTTAACGATGAACCTCGAAAATTGCGAAAGTTTGGATGGATGGATGTTTGTTACTCAATCACGCCAGAACGACTGAACGGATCTGGATGAAATTCAATGTCAATTAAAAAGAGATAGATTATAGTTTGGAATAGCACATAGGTTACTTTTCATCCCGGTAGGACGATCCTGTGGGTCAATTATCGAACTACACGCGGGCGAAGCCGCTGGCATAAGCTAGTTTTGTTATAAACGACATGCTTATGGTTATTTGTTAACCTATCAAGTTTTTATATAGTAATAAATCATTAATACCCGGAAACATTATCGATGATCCTTTAAAGTATATTTTAACTGTGTTACTGGATGTAGTTTAGTTATAGCGAAACGAAACAAAACATTTTAAAATACACTACATGACAGTTCAGTTCGCTTTTATTTTTTTCAACGCGTTGTTCTATTACAAACATCAAAATCATACGTGCCGACTAGAATCAAACAAACATATTTCAGATACCTGCTCTTTGCACGAAAATATATATTATATCACAACTCCTAACCTAGTGCAGACTTTACAGGCACTTATATGGCTTACAGCACAAAAACCTTCAGTAAAACCTACTAAACACTCCCGTATTCAACAGGCTTCGCCTCCAAAATCGTCAGTAGAAGCACAAAACAGATATTTACAGAAGGCCGATTTCATACCACGAATAAAAAATAGGCGTACGCACATACACACACACGCGTACGGCGATCTCAAACAAATGCCGATCGCGAGTGCGCTTGCACTCGCTGTACGTAAAGCGCGTCTATGTGTGCGTGTGTTTTCATTCGAAATTTACAAGGTTAAATAAAATCAGCTAGAGAAACTGTCACAATTTATACTACGTACTTCTGACTGCAAAAATCCGTCCATACTATTTTTAGTTTTCTTTGTGACTTTTTTTTATTGTGTTTTCTTGATAATTTATAACTAAGACGTTTGAACGATTAACAGTTTGTCTAAATCACATAAAACATATTCGATGAGATTTGTATGGTCAATGACCGCTGAAGTCTTGAAGTATTTATTTAGAAATTAATCCAGTCAACCTTCTTTAACAATCTGTTTCGCGGTTAGAGTTTATTCTAAAACTTTTTATGCCGGTTTATTTCGGTTCATCTTTCGATTCTGTCCACGTACATGTTAGCACGTAATAGTTTTAGTACTATCTGTTTCCATAATCGGTTTACAAAGCCAGTGGCAGGGTCGGTTACTCTAAATTACTTTATTTTGGGTCTAGAGGTACGGTCGCTGAATTGTGGTTATTTTTGGAAAGGTTTTTTTGTTGTTTTTTCTTTGACTGTGGTGGAGATAAAAATGATAGTTATGGTTTTTGACTATCAGTTTTGGTCTTAGTGTACGAAACCCTAAAGCATATTTAAAGATTTAAAATAATTATAGAACAGAAAGAATGTCTGGAAGAGTAAGCCTTGTATTTATATTTTATAAAACGATGAGAAAAGCTCCAGGTCCCATAAAAAGGCACTACACTTTTTTTTTCAATTTAATGTCTTATTTTCTTCTATTCTCTAATAAAAACAATCTAACAATACAAAAGTAACACTGAACAATGGTCCATCTTATCACATAAGACAATATATTTTATGTTCCCACAAATAGGCCGAAAGAAAACAGAGACAACAATAATTCACTACTGCAGAAAAAAAAACATTCAACCATCTTTCAAACTTCGAATTGAACTCAAATCTCAAGTGACTACTTTTCCGCGTTCCAAATTGAAATCCGCATGAAGAAACGACTTTCCCACCGCCTTTCATATCCGTCGCGAGTTTGTAGCCAAGTACAGTAGCTAAGCCGCTTATGTCGCAAGCAATGGCATGAAAACCATCTTATTTTTACAGTAGGTTATTCAAAGGGGTATTATCGGTCCTTTCGCGTTTAGTTTGATCGATATTTTGTTGTTATTTGTATGGTTGGTTGTATGTAGGAAATGATTGATTTTTTGTGTGGTATGTGATGGATAGATTGTGTGAGGAAGTATATGACACATAAAGTAAATGATAGTGACAGTTGACAGGAGATAGTAGAAGAAGAAAACGTGTTGCAATGGCCTCAATTTTCTTTTGGGTTAGCTTCGTTCCATCGTCGACCTCATCTCTGTCCTCAATACAAGATTGAGGTCAAAAGTAGGTCATTTAATAATTAAAAAAAATAACATGTGACTAGGGCAGGAAAATGATGATATGACATATTTTGATGTTGACTACAGTCTCAGAGTTATTGACTTAAAAAAAAACCTACCTACTACAAATTATACGACCGTGTTGATAACTATTCATTAAAAGCTGTTCTTATTCGGAATCAAAAATCGATGACGCAAAGAAATATCACCTTTAAAAACGCAGCAAAAATCCCAACTTCATATATCCAAGCGAGTGATTGCTTACTCAAAAGCAAAAGTGATTAAAGTCCGGATAAGAACCGACGAGTAATGGCCGCGGAGTGATTGATAACAGCTGCTCGGGAAATTGAAGAGCACCCCTACTTAAATAGAGAGAACATGAAGCCATTACAAAGAGGGGGTTGATACTATATTTTATTGTTTAAGTAAAGGTGGTTGTAAAGTAGGCATTTGGTTCGATTCCCAGGTCGGTCAAAGTTTTATTGGTCAGTTTGGAGTCTGATTTTTGTCCGGTTGATGGCAATAGGCCCGCCCCCTACTACATTGGTCTAAAACTAACTAACTTGCGAAATGTGGGTGTTTTTTAGTTACATCTCTGCAGAGGAGTATTCCGCGAAATGCATGGTTACTTAGACTTGAAAAAATATCGAGATTTCGTATATTCGTAAGTTTGAGATTTATGTACCATATACGTACATAAACCGTCTGAAATAAAATCTCTAAATGAATGAGAAAACCTTATAAAAAACCATTGCCTTACATAAGAAGAACAACGCGGTCATGCAGGCGGACACGAAAAGCACTTTAACTTAAAATATGTACTGAGACAGATTTTTCAACATGTACGATACGATAAAAATAATTATACTTATCTAAAATCTCTTAAGTAACCGTGTTAAAAGCAGACTCTGACGGCAATATGTCAAGGAAATGTCTGCGGAAATTAGACGTCTGCTGACGCCCCAAGCGACGAGCGTGAACGCAGTCATTTATCAACCGCGTCAAAACCGCACCGGATCTGTTAGAAGGTACCGACTAAGCGGGTGTCATGACAGCGTGTTGCTATACACTGATAAGTGAGAAGGCTCATTAATTTAATCATTTTAGATGGGGGTATCGTATTACCTAAGTAAGTGGGTTATGAAGGTCAGATAGGAGTTTCATGTAAAATAGTGGTTTTTGAGTTGAATTCTGTTATAAAAAAAAGAAGCATATGTTATGTTTTAAAACAGAAATAAGGAAATTAACCGTCGATAGTTTTTTTTAGCGTTTGCGTTGATTTTGTTCTTTTTCCTCAACAAATTTTAGGATGGATTTTTTATACTAAATAGGCTTATGTTTGGCCGCAACTCGCCTGATGTGAAGCTATGATGCGGCCTAGGGTGGAGCCGGAAACCGAATCACTCGAACCTTGAATAGATCCAGATTATAATGGTAAACGAAAGATGGGACTTGTTATGAATAACTGATCAAACCAATTATGGTTTTATCGAAAAGACAAACATTCTGAAAGAAAATAATCATTCTTATGTACATATTTGATTTGCGTGGACAAATTAGAGTAGGTAACTATTCATTAGAAGTCGCCTCAGAATGAAGGAGTATTTTTCAATAATTTCTTATGCCCATTGTCAGGATAAATGTATATAAGAAGATAATTTTCTTCGCTATACTAACATGTCATAACCATATGACGAGCACGTAATAAACGAAGATAATTAATTATTTTATTACAATAACTAGCGACCCGCCCCGGCTTCGCACGGGTGCAATGTAGGTACTAATGTTTTCTCTACTACAATATGCATGTATTATACATATAAAAATTCCTCTTGAATCACTCTATCTGTTAAAAAACGCATGAAAATCCGTTGCGTAGTTTTAAAGATACATATATAGGGACAGACAGACATCGGGAAGCGACTTTGTTTTATACTACTCATATATATAATATTATAAATGCGAAAGTTTGGATGGTTAGATGGATGTTTGTTACTCAATCACGCCAGAACGGCTGAACGGATCTCGATGAAATTTGGCACAGAGATAGAAAATAGTCTGGAATTGCACATAAGATTTTTTTTCTCACCCACATCTTTATTTCCACACGGACAAAGTCGCGGGCAACAGCTAGTATAGACATAATCGTAAAAATTCAATTCCTTACAGCCCTTTGAGGTTCTCGCCAAGCATACCACCAATGAAAGTAATCCCTACACTTTTTCGCCTGATATTACACCTTTATCCGCCTCAACCAACATCTGGAGAACGTACCTACCGATCCCGCTAACAAATATGTATAGTGAAGAATATTCTTCCTTACCTCCTCTCTAACAAACACGTGGCGTCAAACGCCTCCAATGCCTTAGAGTTGATTTATTTGTTGAGTTCACTGAAGAATGATTACAAACGAAAACCGACACCGACGTGTTTTTCAAACTCTCTTGTTACAATAAATTACAATTCCACCTTTGTGATTTTACTTAGTGTCTTTTAGAGGAATGTATAAAACATTAGTGTTAAGATAAGTAATGTTATTTGAGGATTTCATTATAAAGGGATTGTCGTTATTTTTGTTTTTGTCTTGGTGTTTTGTTTATTTACGTGATTTGAATTTTTCTTTTGCTCCGATTTTCTTTAGCATGTAGAATATATTTTTCAACGTAATATATTTTTGTGGCTAAGCAGCACATTTTTGTTGCGTATTAAACTATTACACTCGTTATGCATGTCCTGTTGTTGATTAAATACCAAAGAAAACAGTTTTCCAGCTAAAATTAAACTATAATGTGATTGGGTCAATCCTTTTTTGCCACCTGTCAACCTGTCATGTATCTTTCTCATTAATCATAAACTAAATGTTTGTTTTTTTTTTTACACTGTGGCTACGTTTCTTCTCTAGCTCTCCTACGTAATGAAAGAAGCGGTACCTTTGACCTCTTATGTTTTTTTTGAGTGTCCACCGCCGTGCGTGTATGACCAGATGTATGGACGTGGACGAGGCAAAAGGAGTTTGTAAGGATCGTAGCAGGTGGCTTTCTATGGGTTCTGCCTACCCCCATGGGAAAAAGGCATGAGTTTATTTACATATAAATATATATAAAATTAATAAAACTACCTAATTATAACACAAATCGGATTCGAGTAACTACATAAGGCAGGTAAAAAATAAAACATTATAGGTAGCTACCGCAAATTTACCCTTTCAGAAAAAAAAATGAACAACGTGTGCTAAAATTGAAGAGGTTTAATTTTAAACGAAATGTATATTTACTTCAGCTATGTAATCAAGCCGAATAATGGAATACGTAATTATATTTATAGCCAGAATTCCAAAAATTACATGTAAAATAATTCAGTACAAAATTGAAATATTATGTAATGTCTCGTAGATAATATTGTAATATTTCTTGGGCTATGTCGCTGTTAATATTCGAATTTGAAATGTCTTCACAACTGTGAATCCGTGTGTACAGACGCCAGCCAGCACGTCAAGATACAACAATCTGTCAAAGGAGATCTACTATAAAAACGTGTCACCACTGTTGGGCAAGTCAGCCCGAGTATTTTTTACTACGGCACTAACACCCGTATCTATAAGACGATATGCGACATAATTATAAAACTCGAAATCAAAGCACTTCTTTGAATTAAACCATTTATAGGCACTCGGGAACTGTCAAGGAGTCGTCGGTCAGTTAGTAAGAAACTACAGACATCGTCATAACATCACGCCTTGTAATCCCCGAAGGGTCAGGCAGAGGTTTATCTAATAGTACACCCTCATTTCGTCAGTTATAAGAAACTCCAAGTCCACTCTTTTAAATCAAGTTACCTTTACAAAATCCTTCTCCACGTCTTTTAGCACTGAAAAATGACGAATTTGTCAATTTTCAATACTGCCTCAGTTTGTATCAAAATAGTATTTTTTCTTTTAACAGAAGTTTCTTTAAAAGTGTGCTCGTCATAATTATTTTCTTAGAACAATGTACGAGTATGTCGCAATTAGCCTATGCGCGCAGCCTAATAAAAACTATATTTAAATCCCTAGGACTGCCAATAGTTCTAAATGTACTTCACGTCTTTGAATTTATTTAAAGACACATTTAAATTTAGCATTGACGATCGATTTAAACGTGTATTGTGATTTGTGACGCAACTGATGTTTGTTATCAAGATTAAAGTTTAATATTTTAAATCATGTGACAAAATGTTGTTTTGTTTGTTTATCACATGACAAACTACATTTCTGATAGTACTACTACTACTGGTTATAAATCTAAATACTTTTTTCATGTCGCGGTCACATGTTGAAGTTTGGGGCCCCTATAATCCCTGTTTGACTGATACTGAATGACATGTCTTGCAGTAGAGTACAGATCTTTTAAGTTAACGATGCTTTGCCCTGAAAAGTGGCGGTACTTTCATACAAGCCTGCCAAGCTGGGCCTGCCCTTATTGCCTACTACTCTTCATGATGTTAGGGTTTGTGAACAGTTTGCCTTATGGGCTTGCCGTATTGTTGGCCCCTAGGCACGCCAGTGCCTGAAAGTTGAAGTGTTTCTTTGATACAATGAAAACTAAAACAAAAGTAATAATGATTAACAATAACAGGAACCAGTCTATGACAAATTGACACTAAACGTAACGAACACTAAACATACGAGGACTGTTTAAGCTTACAACGGTTTCAGAAGGTTCAATATTCTATGCATGAGGGCGAATTTCACGAATGGAACAGTGTTTAAGAGCCATCAGCACAACAGCGACGACACTGACCACTCTTTAACGCTGTGTAGATGGGTTCATTGTGTTCAGTTTCTCTGGTGTTTTGCCGAAGGCTGGAAGCAACATATTTGCTAAATTTGCTTTAAACCAACTGTTTCTTTAGTTACATCATTTTTTTTTGGGTCTAGCCCGCTGCCCTATTCGCAAACCACTGCAACTTATGAACGCCAAAATCAACAGTGGCGACCACCAGAAAAACGCCGAGAAAATGAAGCTTGACGAAGTCCCAGAGAAACAATTTAAGTGTCTTGGATCCCGCAACGAAATTAATCAGAAAAGTACAGTACAGTTGTGTTTTGTCACATCATTAATAACACAAGCACGGTCGATCGTTCTCACAGAAAAACCGTGCCGATAACCTCTTGCTAACCTGGCCCCATTACATTCAACCCAGAGACTTGGTTATGACGTAAACGAGGGTTTAAACTGCACTGTTTCATAATTCTTTGTTTCTTCAACTAATAATTTGTTTCCTCGAATATCGGACATTGTAATACGAAATCACCGGATTAATAGTAAACTTCGTGTTCAGCCAGCTAAGACAGCGGTACTGCATAAAAGCGTTGTATGCAGAGCGCCCATAATTTATAATAATAACCCTAAATGTGTAAATATATACCAGTTTAAGAAAAAAATAAAAAAATATTGACAGAAAAAGCCTATTATGATGTCAATGAATTTTTAAATGACAAATCGCTCTAAGTATACTTGCTGAATCTATTCTATTTATTTTGAATTGCATGAGTTATTTACCTAATTTTTTAATTTAATACAAATGTTAATTGTTGATTTATTTATGTTATTATTCTTTGTACTTTTTTTAAATCTTATGGTCGTTTCGAACTAATTTGTACACCAGCCATGGTTAAACATGCATGACATGACTCAACAGTCAAAGAATACCTATAATAAGCATCATACCATGTATATTATCTACACATGTTTTTGCAAATAAATGAATTTGAATTTAAACGACTTTACAAGTGTCCCCGTAAACGACGCTGTCACTGTTACTATTTGTCAAAAAACCGTTGATTCAGCCCCTATTTCACTCCTTAGGGTCATCAATTTTCAAATATCATTATATCTAAGAAATCATATTTTTAAATTCATCCTCACCTTCGTTATAAAATGATATCTGATAGAAAATTTAATTTTTCTAGACCCAGAGCTGTACTGAGCACTGAATGCATTTTAGATTTTGTTAAATAGAAGATCTCATGTCCATTGCCCATGAAGACCATAACCATTCCTTTTGGCTTCACCCCCGTGGGATAAAAGGACCAAGTCGATTATGATACTGCATCCCCTCACGATATTGTATAACCCTCTGTTCCTAACCCTCAACTACCCCTCACCTTTAACCTTCCTAAGAAAGGGTAACCTACTTCAGGGATTTACCAGCAACAAAGGTAAATAATAAAGAACAATTACTGGCGCAACAATTCATATTTAACATCATTTATTTAGGACCATATCGTGGCCTATTCTCAAGAGAATTTGACTTTATTGGAGTAGAAATGGAACCAGGAATTTCTGTTTACCTAAGTATGTCTACAATTGGAGTAAGTTATGAGATGTAGCGAAGTCAATATGGATGAATTTGAAACTATGTTGAATGTCAATCCTACAGCGGATTTGAATTTGAATAAGGAATGTTTACAGTGTAGCTCTTCATTGTCTAAGGAGACGTAAGCTCCGGGCGGTTGATATGAATATCCTGCAGATTATGTTTTCTTCCGTCGGAAATTGCCAAGGGACTGTCATTGGATTCCTCATTTTAAACATACGGGGTGGAAGGGACACCGTACAGAAAACGAAAACCACATACTCAGTACATCATTGTAAACCCCCCCCTGAACATTTTTCGTCGGTTATTTAAAAAAAAAACAGCGGTTCCATACATTTTGACCGCGTAGGTATTGCACTTTTGTAGGAAACAGCAGATTTTTTTTAAATAACCTAGCATGTGGTCTTTCGTTTTCGCGTCGGCGTCCCTTCTACCCCGTATGTCTCGGTTAACTAGGTGAATTTATTCATCCATAATCAAAATCGTCCTCGTAATTTTCTAGTTTATTTAGAGTTAATCCATTCATATTAATTAATTTCCATTTTGCGGAAAATGGGACCACGAGCACCATACGCAATGTTAATAAACCACACGCGATAATAATAATGAAGGGGTATTATTTTGATTTACGCTAAAACGAAAAACAAAAGCAAAGTGTTGTTACACAAATGAATGGTTCTTTTGTTTTTAACTTAGTGTTAAGTATGTCTCTAGGAATATCTTTCAAGAAACCAAAATTGAAATGAAGATATGCTAAGAAAACTATAAACTTTTATGAAATTGAAACAAACAAAAACTTAAATGTAACAGCTATTTTTAAATTATTATTAGGGATTAATTTTAAACACACTCATGTAATTTTTTCATTTATCTTCAATGCATGAAATAAAAGGCTTTTTTTTATTTTATTTTATTTACTTATTTATCATATCTCTAGGTTTCTTCACAAACATGGCTAAGTTAGAGTTAGAATTGAATTAGAGTAGTTACCCAGCATCTACCTTTTCTTCTTTTTTTTACGATGTAGATTCAACTGAATACCTGTATTTTACATAAAGCGGCTAATACGATGCCCTTTGGTAAGACTGGTTGTCAGACTTTCAGGCCACTGACAACTACAACTGACTGTAACGACTGTCATTAATTTACCAATCTTCGCGCCATTTTTTCCCGCCTTCCCTCACAACTCGCGCCATCTTTCTTGGCGCTTGGGTACGCGCCAAGGTCACGCACCCCAATGCCAAGGTCACAACTGGCCGGCCTTGTGGCATGCTCGGAATAATGAACACTTACTACTATTGCGTAGTGTTGTACCCATTTGATTCATTGATTTCGAGGCCTATTGAGAGCATTTTTTTTATAACGTGCCGGTAATATTTTTGTTTGTTTTTTACTTAATTGTGGTTTGTTTTTATTTCGTTGGGTACGCATCTTGCTGTAGTTTTGTTACGATTGTTTAGTTGCTAACTTCAATTCGAAGTTGAGGATGGACTGGAACTTTAACACAATGCTTGTAATTAAGATCTTGATTGTCCAAGATCAGTCTATAAGACATCGTATTTATATTCATGCTTCTGTTATTTCATCTCGCAAAAATTTCAATGCCGGATATACAATATTCAAATTGGTATAAACCGCCATTTTTTTTTCCTAAAAATATGAATATTTCAGTAAACTCCCGTAACTAATAAATATTGAAACGGCATCACAATACCTGCCACAAACCCCAACAAAGCTGTCCTATCGCGCGACCGTTTCAAATCCGAATATATTTATTTGCCAACAAAGACCAAAAAAACGGTCCAATAAATATTACAGGGAATACTCGTATAAACCCTCGAGCATACCGATGGTGCTGCACGCATCATGTGCTTCGAAGCCCGCGGCACAATGTATTGTGAGCACAAGGCATTTTGCACCTTGTCACAGTGTCATCCGGTCACCAGTAAACCAACCAAGGCCCTTTTATGGTGTATGTTGACATCAGAATTATTACTTAGTTATTTATTTATTTATTAAAACTTTATGCATGGGTGATGCAGAGACAATACACAGTAGGTGCAATAACAAAAAAGAAAATACTAGAAAATATTTATAAAATATATTTATAATAAATACTTATATATGTACATACATAAAACAAAATATATAAAGTGAAGAGAGATAACAAGAAAAACTACTGCAACTTATTTCTGAGACGAATCTGCCAACTTCTCGTGTATATGCTCTCGAGCTTTCATTTGAAAGTGAAACGACTGACCGACTTAGTTATAAATGTTTTGTAAAATATTTCAAGCTACAGGATTTTCCTAGTTTGAAGGATCTGTAATAGCCATATCCGTCGTCTATTGAAACAACACTGATATTACCTAAGCTAAACTTTTGGTAAATAAAGGATTATTTACCTACTTGTGAAATCAAAACGTTACCACTTGTCTGTATACGACAGTCCCGAATAATCTGTTACCTGAATTATTCTTAAAGCCAATTTCACGAATGAAATTTAACGCGATCAAAACATTTAAACTACGTTATAGAGTAGTCAGTGTCATTATTTTTCACATTGGCAAAGAAATTTGCCCTTAGCATTCGCGTAAATCCTTTCAATGTGTATGAGAGCCGATTCCGGTCATTTGTACCTAGTTGTAATACTGTATGTTAATACTAATGCGTCTACTGTGCCCATGTTGCCGTATACCACGTTCGCCTACAGACACACAATTGTGGAAAACGTCAGCGTGTTGTATTGTCAAGCTGTGCGAGATGAGAGGAAAATGGGGTAGGTCACGGTTACAGTAGGGGATGAATGTGTTCTTGACAGGCTTAGCTGTTTTCTATAAATATAATTAAGATAGTAGGAAAGTGGAGATCAATTTTTTACTGGTTCAAAACAGTTAAATGTATAATTCTACCACAAACTGGTTTCTCTATCGCTCTACGGAAAATACTTCTATAGATAGCAGCATTGACGCCTGTTGCCAACCGGAGCCACCTCCACCATTGCGGTTAGCGGTTATGATCTTCGGAATTGCAGACTAATTGGTCATCAATTTCAAAAATATTGATAGGCGAATTGGTTTCCTCTTACACTTATAAAACATAACTTACAAAGAAGATAATTAGTATTACCACAATTTTAAAAATAATACTTTAAACCATAAGTTGATAAATTAGGTATAAATCATATAATTCTTAAAAAATGACATTATAAATTGAGAACTCTGTCGCAGTACTTCGAAACATAAGAGATGCAACGGATTTTTCTGAAACCGAACTATACTCGTACAACAAATGCAAAATATTCGCCCAAAAGGACCAAAAATATGTCATGACATGACTTTTACCTTTTGTTACTCGAAGGGGGTAAATAAGTCAAAGGAGGTCCGTTAGCACGACACAAACTATATGAAGTTTGTCCCTTCTCATTGAAGCGAGAAACGAGTGAGTTACGAGCAAGAAAAGGGAGTGAATATTTTGAATACGTATCAAGTCATGACTAACTGATTAGCAGAAAGCCCAAGGAAGAACAATAAAGATTTAAAGCCAAAAGTTGCGAGACAAAATGTCATATCATAATTCGCTTTGTGAAATTTATTAGGGTGTGAAATGGGAGGGTTACGATACATGAAACTGTCGTATCTGCCCGTAGAAAGTGCTGTAATAAACATACGGAAATGACAGAACTGTGAGGGTTAGTATCAAGCCTATCAATCAATGTAGAAAGTGATTCAGGGGACAGATGGACATGACAGCGTTATCGGGTTGGTTAATTTAAACCAGTCTTAGTCATGGTACTAAATACAGGGACATACAGGGTGCATGGGACATCGACGCACAAACAATAACAACATACCACTCAGTACATCATTCCGAAACCCCCACATGGAAATTTTAAATCGGTAATTCAAAATAAAAACAGCGTTTTCCTGCAAAAGTGCATTTACTGAACAGCTGATATTTTTTGCAGTGTGCAGCAGAACGTTACATGGGCAGTTCCTAAAACGCCCAACTGCACGCTGCAAGAAATGCTCCTCCGAATTTGCGGCCTAGGGATGTCGGCGCGTAAACTACTCATTTCGTAAAGCTGGTCCTTCTACGAACTCCGACAACACAAAATCTCTCATCTAACAAAACCAGTGCCTGACAACACTTTGAAGGTCAAACATCAGATAAGGGCGGGCGCACACCGACCTGTCCCGACTACGCTTAAAAGCCAACTGTCAGTGTAATTAAGGATTATTCGACTTCACAAAGTTTGCCTCTGAAGTTTGGTACGCCGTTGTGTCTACGCCTTAGAGTTTCAAACTTCAGATAATGCGCATATTCATTAAAATTTTAGTAAAGCGTGAGAAATATAACAAGCAGTTATAATTAGTTGAGCGATGTACACAATTCTAGCTTAATTAATGCAAAGGTGGGGTTCTGTAACAGAGGAAAATTTCGTGAGGAACATTTTGAGTATGGATGGCTATAAGAGTACGGGAAGACCAAAGAAAGGATAGACTGTTTGAAGAATCTTATGGCGAGAAAGGAGGTGACTGCTGAGATGATGAGTAATAGAGAAGTATGGAAGAAGAAGACCCCGAATAAATTGGGATAAGGGCAGGAAAATGATGACCATCATCTGCCTAGCCTTTTCCCAACTATGTTGGGCTCGGCTTCCTGTCTAACCGGATGCAGCTGAATACCAGTATTTCACATGGAACGACTGCTTATCTGACCTCCAGAACCCAGTTAGTACTGATTAATACGATACCCCTTTGTAAGACTGGTAGGAAAATGATGATGTAAAGTTCTATAACTAAAAAGGGAAAAAAACGAAAACCCTTACGGACAGTTTCGTATCGTTTTAGTTCTGCAAGTGTAGTCTACCAAGAAATGAACTTTAAAAGTCGTATATTACAATTAAAATGCAATATAACTTCGCAGTAACTAATTTGAGATGTCTAAGTTTAGAAATATAATTTATAATATCACAGCCAAGGCACGTCCGCGTTCAAATATGTACCAACAAGTTTGCAGAAAATTAAATATTGTGAATAGTGTGGGTACCATGTATATACATACATATGTACTTCTTCTTCATCTTACCAAGGAGTATTGTATCAGTAACTGGGCTGACAGGCAGTCGCTCCATGTAAAATACTGGCATTCAGTTGCATCCAGTTAGGCTGGAAGCCGACCCCAACATAATTGGGAAAAGGCTAGGCAGATGATGAACTCCAGGATTCCTCACGATGTTTTTCTTCACTGATGTCAGTTATTGTTGTACATAATTATTGTTCTTAAATAATTCTGCAATACCTTGTGTTGTTAATTTTCTATCAAAAAATACTTGTTGCAACAAGTATTTTCCTTTAATTAGCGAAGTAACAACGTTAATTTGGGAAAAGGCCAAGCAGATAATGATGACGATGTTTCTTCATCTCGCTAAAGACGTGTAGACCCTCTTGGATTCGTTTTCATCAGTTGCATCTCAACGCGCACTAAAATGAAAATCGATCGGTCGCATGGGCCCTGACGTAATCTAAATTTTTGATAAATATTAAGCATAGTTTTGCAATACCCTGCGACCAGGCTGGTAAAGAAAAAGAGCCTAACTATGAACGCTTTTTCTTCTTCTCGAATCGAATGACTCAGATTTTGTCCAACCAGTACGAAGCGACCTGGACAGCTCTGTCGTTTGTCTCATTCAAGTCCTGGAGGGTGCAATTAGTTGTGCACGACGGGCAGGAGAGAAGGTGTGGCATATCCTGTGTTGGGGCTCCACACTCGCATTATGTCCCAGATGGGTCGATTATACCACTACAATGAGAGCTCATTGACGTAATTACCTTGAGATAGGCAAGTTATGACATCAGCTGTTTCTTTTCGGAAATCCATGACAATAAAATGTTATGTACAAATTCAGTTTTAATTCCACATTTAGCTCGGATCTAGTTTTCATACAATACATTTTTGCAAAACTTGTAACAAACAAAATTCAGTTTGGACGCTAGATTTGTCAATATTTGCAGAAGTAAATACAACCAAAGCCATTTCACGAAGCTATGCTATAATAAAACGTCCAAGTATAGAAATATAATTTAAGCCAAGTCACGTTCGCTTGAATCCGTACAAACGTTTCTAGGTAAACTATAATCTAAACAAGGCTTATTACTAAACGTTAGTCAAACGTGGTGTAACTGGAACTAGGTTTGTTAATAAACCGAGGTTAAGCGTCATGTAACCGGATATGTGGATAATACTCGTATCGTGGCACTGTTAATATATAATTCTTGGTACGACGAGGGTGGAGGGTTATACAGTGGGATAATTGTGTAACACACTAGTAATCTCAATGCTATTCAATAAGGAATTTGACGATTCATATATGTGACTTTGTAATCTAAAGTCTTATTGCTGTATTCCTGTTTTCTAGGGTGTATAAACACTAAAATAAACTCGCACTTTTTTCCATGGGTTGAATGCCACATGCTTCAATTCTTGATTGATCTATGAATACTGGATCAGTAATGATGTTCCACGTATGTATATGGGTAGCCTAGATTAAATTCAGGTACCTACACACGTGAATGATATTATAAATCCTCATTCATTATTTTATGTACATATTATGGTACTATATAATATATAGCTTTGGCCAGAATGTAGGTCTATCACTTCTACAGCCTCATTAAAACAAGCAAAACAATTATACACTCGGAAAATAAATAGAAACAAACACATGCAAGCCCGGGTCTCATTAGGTACTTTACGTACGTACATTATTATACTTGTACTGTGGTACTGTCACGAGCAGAAATGCTCGTATTTTAACCACATTTTCTGCTGGAGGTCATATTGCCTGCGGCCAGATTTTACATGAAATGTTAGAAAGAATATTCAGAATGGAGGTAAAGTTAGTGTTAGGTTAGCGGATTTGAAAAGAGGTTTTAACGTTTAATGTTTTTTGATAAAGCATTTAAACAATTTCTGTGTTTTCCAGTTAGGAAATCTTAATGGAAATATTAAATAACCTACAATATTTGAGCTAACCCGAGCTTGTTTTGAGCTAGGTGCTTTGAGCTCGATTTCTTCTTGAAGGAATTGTAATCAAATTTTAAAAGCAAGCGAGGTAACAATTACCTTTACTAAAAGTAAATGTTAACGAAAAACTTTCCCGTAGGTTTTCCTTTAATTATTTTGCCAAAAGAATTGTAAGTATTTAAAAAATGAGTTATTCGAACTCTATTTTCTACTAATACTACTCTCGCTTTTACTAAATTCGTTAAAACCATTTAAATAGGCGTTGGTATTAAAAAGTCTTGTAACGATTTGAGAAATTGTAGACTAGGAATAAATAACGAAACTCACATCACATTAAATTATAAATAAACAAAATAAAAAGTCACTGATAGTGAAGCAAGCGAGGTCGCGACGTGGAAAATGGCCGGCCTGTTTACAACTCAGCAACCTGCTAGAAAAATGTTGCTTTCTTTTTTAGGAAACTGTAAATTCATAGCGAAAAAAAAATGTTTTAAGTAAAATACGAAATATATAATATAACAGCAGCGTTTCGTTTATTGTTTGTTTTTATGAAAAGAAATAAGAACCAAGTAGATTAAAAATCTAAATTATGTTTCATCAAGAAATTCAGACTAGCATCCGAGTTTCTTGGTGAAATTATAATTTTGGTATTTTACCAAAAAAAAATAAGGACCTTGTTTTCAACAAACTCTGTGAATTAGTTTGTTTTGTCTATGAATTATTTTACATTTTTAAAATTACCTAACACCAATCGTCAGTTAGGAAATGTTTAAGTGAATCATTTGTTATTTTTATTATTTTTTACGTTCACGAGCTGGGATTCAGCCTTTTATATACCTACACCCTTAATGGCTAGGCTGAAAAAAAAACTAGACCGCTGCCTGTAGGTAGAACGAGGCCATTTTTATTCTACAAAACACGTTTCCTTTTTTAAACGAAGCGTATTATTAATAGTCCGACGGCCCAACGGTTCTGATTGTAATAGATACCTTTTTAATATGGCGGAGCTCCGTGTTTCGAAATTCAAAAAGTTTTTCTTTTTTATAGGTCAGAAAAAGTAATATATATTATGCCTGTATTTTTTTTCTAGAATTTTTAATTAAAAAAAGAAAGTAAGAACGTACCTAAAAATAACGTACTAATTACAGTGTTTAAAATACTCAAGAGAAAGTATTCATAGTATGAATCTGTGCCCAGTTCATGGGACTATGTTCGGCCCTCATTACCCATGTAATGAGGGCCGAACATAGTCATAACATAGTTCGGAAATATAACTAGTGAGATGTGGGTGTACTATAGGTTCATTTCTGTCTAACCCTTTGGGGATTACAGGTGTGATATTATGTTATGTAAAGTAAACTTTTTATGCAGACTGCTGAAAATAATCAGCAGTCTGCTGATTCATTGCTGACGAATTCTTTAAATATTCGAGTAAATAATATTTTATTAATTTGAATATTCATAGAATTCGTGACAATTATTAATACCGTTGAATATAATTTTGGAAGTACCTATTAAACGTCATAAAATGGCGCCAAACAGACATGCAAAAGACTAAATAACTTGAGCTGGATCAGTTGGGAACGTGATATAGTTAGAGGCTCGTGGCTCAATAACAATGTAGACGTTTGATCTATCTGCGAAGCTAAGCTGTAGTCGCTGTGGTCACTTTGTGGATTTAGTTCATGTTGGAACCTTACTGTGGCTCTGAAAGCGCGTTAAAATATTCTTGTGTACTTCTTCACTCTTTCCTAGAGATATTTTCTTTTACTGCTGGCTTTCAAGATTAACTTAGAAAGCATGTTCCCTTGTCGGACATTTACTGTAGATTTAGTGAGGGTTTTTAGTCGAAATTGCGGTAGGGTTTTATGTGCTGTGGTGTCTATAAACATAAGATAAAACAAAAGATTAACGAATTTATTAAAGCAACCTCAGTCTACAATCGGTTGGCTTGGTATAAATATGGGCATGTGATGCGGAGGAATGAGGAAAATGTTGCGAGGAAAGTTTTGAGTATGAATGTGGATGGCTATAAGAGTAGAGGAAGACCAAAGAAACTATGGATGGACTGTATGAAGGATGGTATGTCAAGAAAGCAGGTGTAGGATGAGATGACGAGTAATAGAGAAGTATGGAAGAAGAAGACATGCTGCGCCGACCACAAATGAATTGGGATAAGGGCAGGAGAATGATGATAGTGTGCTACTATGGCGGTGACTATAAAAAGGTGGCTAGGTCACACTGGTAGCAGAAGACGGAGGTCAGGGTGGTGAGGCCCAGCTCGGGAGAGGCCGATGTCCAGCTGTGGACTGCGACAGCCTGGGTTGATTGATTGATTGATTAACGCTAGACGTATCACATTTGTGACCTTCGTCCGCGTAAAATTATAATTATAATAATATTACTTCTCTATTTGATTTTGTTAACAATTTCAAGGGTTTTAATTTTTTTGCACGGAATCCTTATCATTATTCTAAAAATAAAAGTACCTAACCTAAGTTACTTCACTTATACATCAGTTAACTATCCGCACGTAAAAATCCCATTATAATCAGTTCTGCCGTTTTCGAGATTAGCAGGAACAAACAGACAGAAAATAATAAAAGTTTTTTGTTATAAGTACCGTATATACTTTCATATGCATTCAGTAAAAAGCCGTTATTTTGAAATTACAAATAGACACTTGAATTTTATTTATTTGCATGTATGGATACGTCTAGCTTAAGAAAGAGACAGTTACGGTGTACTAAGCCATACTTTTTCTTAATGTGTGTGTGTGTGTGTGATTATCATATATTTCCACCGTATTTTCTTTTTCTCCCGTTCCTCCTTAAGCATGTATTTTTCTAGGGTCAACGTATTGCCTAGGGACGTTTGAACGTCTTCGTCGTAAATAATAATGTTGGAAGTCATAAGTGGATTATCCTTACATTACATCGGACAGCTAAGTATCTTACTAGAGGTCCCTACTGTAGGCTACTCGCGTGAAATAAGTCAAATTGATATAAATCGCTTCCATTAGCGTGATGAGACTCTTTATGTATTCATGTTGTTTTATAAGGGTCTAGGATGAAGTACAAAATACATTATCGTGTACCCTACAAAATATTTTTATTTTCTTTTGTTCTTATTTTTTGCAGTAATTTTGCCTTCAAACAACTTACATACAATTTCCATGGCACAGGCCTTTAAGTATATTGGTGAAGTCCAAAATATTGACGCAAATGACACAATAGTGGCTTAAAATATTGTGCGACAGTGACACAAAAGTCACACAGAAATTTACACTGCAGTGACACAATAGTGGCACAAAATGGTACCATATAATTAAATATCTACCCTTTATGTTACATAGAATTTGTTCAGAAATATCCTCAAAGTCCACCCTCCAAAATTGTTATGCATTTTTATCCATGATTTGGTCCCGTTTTTGGAGAAATTACTTAATTTACACACTATTGAGTATAATTCGTTATAATTAATTTAGGAGTCATTGGAAAGCTGAACAAATAACCTTTAACAGTCGAACAGTTCAATCAGACATAGATTTTAATAAAAAAATGGTTGGGACACTTTGGATCGGGCAAATGCGTCAATATTTTGGTCTTTACCCATTTAGCTACTATACTACAGTTAATATATAGCTTATACCCGCGGCTTTTCCCGCGTTAAGTTGAGCCCTATCCCACGGGAAAGTATTACCGGGGTAAAAAGTATACCCGTCTTGCCAAATTTTATCGAAATCCATTCAGCTGTAAAGGCATGAAAAGGTAACAGACAGAGTTACTTTAATCATTTGCCTATCCTTTTCCCAAAATGTATTGGGGTCGGCTTCCAGTCTAACTAGATGCAGCTGAATACCAGTGTTTTACATGGAGCGACTGCCTGTCTGACCTCCACAACCTAGTTAGCGGTGGGTAAAACAGTACCCCTCGGTAAAACTGGTTGTGAGACTTTCGGGCCACTGACTACCTGTAACGACTGTCAGAGATCTACAATACTATCACAATGTAGACCTTGGCAAGCCCGCTTTAACCTTGAAGATCGAACCTTGCGGTTGTTACTATTTAGCCACGAACTCCTTCTTATGAAAGTATGAATGATGAACATTTTCTCGCAGCTGAAATCACTTAACTAGCGTGCCCTTAACCAATAATTATCAGAACTCAAAGGTGCATTAGCTCTCGCCTTCAGCAGTTAAAGGTACACGGTATGTCAGTAAGCTGTAGACGGCTGCCGTGAGCGTGAAGTAATCTTATCGTCTTTACTGAACCAACTGAATTTACTTTTAATTTTTATTCTTATATTGATTTTATTCTTTTATGCTTTGATGGAGGCTTTTATCCTCTAAGACAAGTCAGTTAGTCAGCCTCATCATATTTAACTTAACCTATTCTAAACTAAACTACAAATACAATATCAATTAAAATTCTCTAAACAAATCAGCAAGAAGAATTTCTATCTCCGGTGAAGGTTGCAAACTGAGTTTTGACGAAATCTTATTTGCATACACGGAATATGCACTTGAAATGATTGGTAATGAATTTTGACCACCTCGAATGAAGACCAACAGACGTCGAAGTCTTTAGTTTCTAAACTAAATTCTTTTTTTTTTTGTATTTCCTAAGCTTTAAAGAATAATCAGCAAGATTTTAATTTATGCGGTATACAGATGTGAAACCTAACACAAATAAAGACACA
Source organism: Standfussiana lucernea (assembly GCA_964057025.1). NCBI lineage: Eukaryota > Metazoa > Arthropoda > Insecta > Lepidoptera > Noctuidae > Standfussiana > Standfussiana lucernea. The sequence goes on along the minus strand of OZ059786.1, from coordinate 15,686,881 downwards.
TGAGTGACTGGAGCACATCGGATAACTCTGTGGCGTGAGAATACTTACACACACACACACACACACACACACTCACACACTCACTTTACTCCCACTTTTTGTGTGTCTGACATCATCGATCATACCATGTCAATTATACAGCAGCAGCTTCATGATATTTTGGTTTCAAGATTTGCCCGTTTCCGCACGATGTTTTCCATAAGCAATGTTAAGTACTTGTCTCGATTCGAAGCCACGACCTATGAAACAAAAGTCAAGATCGTTACCACAAAGCCACCAACTCAGCAACTTCTGTATTTCAACAACAGATTCTTGGATTTCTTGGAATTCTTAATACAAAGCGGTCTACATCAAACCCAAGTTCAAAAGCGGTCGTCTATGGTTTAATATCAAACATGATCTTGTTTCTTAGTAACAGATTTTACGTCAGCGTAATTATGTAGTCCGCAAAGTGATTAGCAAGGAAGGTGTGGTTATGGGCCGACCCTCTCTCAATTACCGGATTTCGGAATATAATTTTATCATTGTGTAGATCGATGATAACAAGCCGTCTGATGTTCACCCTTCCCCGCTGTGAATGGTTTTTATTAAAAGATTTTGTTAGGCTGCAAAATATTAAATTTGCAAAACATCTACTAGTTAAAGATCTTGGCTAATGAAATCACCTCGCCTTGATTTGCTAGATGTATTTAACTTTAAGTCAACTTAGAAAATCATACTAATATCATCTGCTTGGCGTTTTCCCAACTTACTATACTGGTGTCGTCCAGCCTAACCGGATGCAGCTGAATACCAGTATTTTACACGGAGCGACTGCCTATCTGACCTCCACAAGTTAGAACTGGTTAATGCGATATCCTCTGGTAAGACTTTTTGTCAGACTTTCGGGACACTGGCTACCTGTAACGACTATCCAAGATCTACAAATGACAGCCGTAGCCGGGACCAACGGCTTAACGTGCCGAGGCACGGAGGAAACACGGTATATAAATGGATGAATAACCTTGTGTGTGAGTGTGTAGACCCTGCGGGCTACATCCAATGTAAGGAATCATACAAGAACAAAAATAGATGTGTGTTCTCCTATTAAAAAAGATGTATGTGTAACAATAAAAGAATTTCGGGCGCCGTGGAGATGCACACTGCATTTAAAAAAATACTTGCCAGATAGAACGCTTCGAAGAGTCAGACCTTTAATCTGCCGGGGGTGACTAAACTAGGATAATAGAAACAATGGAAATACCTTTGTTAATACCTCGTTTATTTTGTCAGTAGCTTTCTTATTTTACTTTAAATATTAAATTACTATTTTCAAATTAATGTTTTATTATTTATTTTTAATTTGAAATTATTATTGCATCTTTTTGTAAAGAAAGTAAATTAAGTTCTGGCCAGTTGTCTCATCAATGGGCTTAACCTGAAGATAGATCCGAGTGGCTGTAATTATTTAGCCACGAGCTCCTCTACTATATTATTAAACCTGACAAATACTTATCTAATCTTGACAAGTCTAATTAACGTCTATTTGTGAAACCAACTTCAACTACAAGCGATTTCAGCATTTCGCTTCAGGAATAAATAAGTACTTAACTCAAGTCACGTAGGATAGCCACCAGCTAGCCAGAATGGAAATAAGGCTTAGGTTGCGGTAGAATAGAGAACACAATGAGTGGGCCTGGCACGAACGCGACGCTCAGTTATGTAAATTCGAACGACTTAAAAAATCGCAACTAATAATATAATTAATTCGTTTTATGACTTCATATCTATAGGTGATACATATAACCCAGCTTTCCACAAAAAAAATAAACCAAAAGGCTACAGGCTGTGAACAGTGGTGTGACCGTCGGACTGCCAAGTCAAAGGTCTCGAGTTCGAACCTAAGACACGCACCGCTGATTTTTCTCATTGATGTGCATATTGTATAATTATCACTTACTTCAGTAAAGGAAAACATCGTGAGGAAACCAGCATGCCGTCGAGATATTTCTCGACAGTTGTAAATATGTAAAGCCAAAGCCCATGGGCGGCATAATAACTCTGACACCAGGTTAGACACTAACCACAAGTAAATAAAACCAGGATGACTGTTGTTCGATTTCCGATTCGACTAACTTTACTTTGATATCGCGCGTTACTCTTGCTACACCATTATCACGATTGAGGCAAAGCCAAAGTGCACAGTAACAGACTAGCATCGAAACTCGATTTCGTCTCAAAAGACCTGGTACTAGAGTACGTTGCGAAATGAAATACGATATAAGGCTTTGTCAATGTGGACGGATTTTGAATGGTTTGACTCGTGGCTCGTGAAATCCTAAATATATTTCGTAGAATTTGAACTGTAAAAGGAATGCTGGATGATGTTGAAATAGTTCATTTTTTCATTACTAATTTACTGGTGGTAGAAAGAGCTCAACGTGCGCTACTCAAGGTAATGTGCTTTAAAAACTTCAGGTATCCTACTGATCTACTATAGAAGGAAACTAATGTACTTTCTGTAAGGAAACTATTCATCCGGCTTTTAATTATTGCACAACACAAAATGAAACCTGACTTCGGGTTTAGGCGTAGGTTGGATATAGTTTATAATACTCCCAAATGTAAGACTAAGTTTGCGCAGAACTTTCCACATTATCTTGGGCCCAGCATATATAATAAAATAAGCAAAAAACTAAAAATTAGAGATCTAAGCTGCCGTGAATGTAAAAAGTCTGTTGATAAATTTCTTAAAGAACTAGATTACTGTGAAGTGGAAAATATTTTGAGATGATATGTCGTGACACAAACACACACGCACGCACTCACTCACATACACCTACACATACACACACACATGCACATTTTGTACAAGAAAACACAAAAATGGCATGTTAAAGTAAAAGAAAAAAAAAATTATAATTATGAAAAAAAAAAAACCTATGTTTTAGTTCACTTATTATCTAATTTTAAATCTGCCTTTTTTGTCTTATATAAAGTAACAAGAAAACAATTCAAATAATTTTGTAAACAAACTTAGCTTCTGGAAATTTTACATATACTATGTGAATTTACACTACTACCTACAAAGTAAAAAGTCAACGGAGCAACAATGTGAATGTTTGATACTTTTACCCTCAGTTTTGCTTTGTATCATTTAAGTTTAAAAGTTCTATAATCTAACTTATTTCTTTCTAATCGGCTTATTACAATATTGTTAACTGAGAACGAGGAAAACTGGCCCACCGTAATACAGTTTATAACTAGTACGGGGGTCAGCGTGAATCGGTTCATAACAACCAGAAATTATTTATTATTGTGTACTGAGTTACTAATTGGGTATGTAATCTTTTAGCATCATAGAAAATAAGTTTAGCACTAGTTTTAATATATTTTTTGTTTGGTTGTTATTCTTATGGCAAATAAAGATTATTGTATTGTATTATTGTATTTTTCAACTCGAAAATACTGCTCCACGAAATTCATACCATCGTTTTCATATTTTGGCGTGCCTAACTTTCCGTCATTTTATTTTATTTTCACAATAGCAGCCACGCTTTAAACCTGTACCAATGAATAGCTGTTATCAATACAAACTAGCGTGTTTGAGACAGAATCTTCGAAAGCGTCACGTTTCTGAACCATAATGATCATGGTCAAACTGTAGGCCAAATTTCATCTTCAAGTTTGGATATAAAATATTTTTTACCAATTCTGAGCCGATTTAAATTAGATTGCCATCAACATGCTAAGAAGATCTCGGTAGTACATTATCGTGGGATAATTTCCGTCCTCCAAGCACGCAAAGCCTCGGGAAAAAGTTATTTATTTCGTTACGTTTGACCTTATTTTTCATTTGCACCGTTCTCGGTAACTAACGTGTCTAAAATGGCCACTCAACAAACCCTTATTGCCATTTACCTGATAAAAACTTTTAACACAGTCAGCAAAATTCTAGATATCTTTTGAAAATTCAGCATGGAACTATTTGAAAGCTTTTAGGCCTTATCAGGCCCCTTTCAGATGGGTAACTTTTGACTTACATACTTAGGAACCCGGGACCCTGAATTTCTTAGATATTTATGATGTTTTGGTGGACAAGAAATTTTCCTAGATTATTGCGTGCTCGGGATTGCTTGTAAAGATAAATAAGCACGTTAGTAGGTATGCAATATTTAGATGCAGCAACCGCAACGACAATATTTTGAAGTCTTAAAAACGAGCATGGTTACTATGGGTAGTCACTGTATACTGTAGAATTACCCATTTATTTTGTCCTGTTTTTGTATAGTGTACCTGTACAGTCACCGAGTGTAAAGATTAAACACCCAGGCCATGTAATATTTTACTGACACCTTACAACTTCGTAATTCTGACTACGTAAGCCAAGTAAGCTTACAATTTATTATGCAATGTATCCCATAATGCGTGAATGGAACTAACTAGTAAATTGCCCAACTGCACAGAATTCTCTATCGATTAATACTTTAAAAATATCTGCAACTTTGCCCGTTGTTCACTCGAACTGTTAAGCTTCCATTCTGTGCTCATAGTTCAAGTTACAATAAATGCCGGTAATACCTGTTTCTCGCATGAATAGCTGTGAGCAACTAGTGCCTGTAACTTTGCCTGGCCCGGGTAAAGTTGGCCCATTAGAAATTGTTTAAAGGGCATCTTTTATACTCTGAGTAGTTCAGGAGTTACTGTTCGGAGGAAGTTTTATGCGTTTCTGATTGATGATTGGTATTTGGCTCAGATACTGATGTGTGCATCCGTATGTAGAAGGTACAGTCAAGGAAAGAGATAGTTAAGCTTATTGAGTTTTCTGTATATTTACATCACCACTGTCATCCTTTACATTTGTATGGTATGGATGTACCACGGACATTGGCGTGGGGTGTCAATTAAATGAACAAAGAATTTCCCTGACTATACTAAGATCTACCAGTTTTTTTTTTTATAGAACCCAATTATGGGAAAGTAATGGAATTGATTTAGAAGTACAAATATCCTTTACTATTAAAAGATCAATATTTGTATATAATAATATATGTGTAATCATGTTCTCGAAAACGGCTCCACCGATTTCGACGGAAGTTGCAATACAGGTGTTTACGGGGGCGAAAAATCGATCTAGCTAGATCTAACATCTGGGAAAATTCGTTTACCCTATTTTCTCCCGAGCAGAACTTGGTCGCACAGATACTTCTTGATAAAATATGATAAAAAGCTAATTTATGGCAGGTAAATGAAGCAAACAAAAATAAAGCATATTTTCTTTAAACCCCACTATCTAAACAGCCTATAACAATAATAAATATTGTCTAAGCCGAAATCACTATTACTCATGTAAATTCCAAGACGCCTAAAGATTTATGGCATAAATTTAACCCGCCGTCGGTCCAGTTTAGCATAAAAGGATTAAGAATAATAACAAGTAAAATAAAGTACCCCTCTTGACGCGGCTCAACTGCGCAGAAAAGCTATTACAATGGGTAACTGAGCGTAGTGACAGGTTGAAGCGAGCGTGGCAAGTTTGGTTGCGGTTATAGTTGGAGCGAGAAGTGGGTAGAATCTGACTGTTAACGCATCAGACACCACCTTTCTTGCCATATCAGCCTTCACACAGTCCTACGATGGATGGATTGTCTGAAAGCTGATATGGCAAGAAATGAGGTGTCTGATGAGATGACAAGTAATAGAGAGGTATGGTAGAAGAAGACATGCTGCGCCGACCCCAAATGAATTGGGATAAGGGCAGGAGAATGATGGTGATGCGAGTAAGTTGTGTATACAAAAATTATATACCTAGAGGAAAGATATTTGAATAATTCTGAACTCCATATGTCTAGTATACGATGCGAAAGAAGTGAGTGCATAACCCCATGAGAAAAAGGCGTTGGTGTCTTTTAAGTTAATGTGTGTATGTCTCAACTCTATTTTCGCTTTGCTGCCTGTACCACTTTCAAATAGAACTGCGTACCAGTAGTTTTCTAAACAAAGTCATTAATACAAGGTGTAGTTTTGCATCCTCGTCAAATTCTAGGAGGTAACTACTCGTATGCTAATGATTCTCGTCCCAAATCAGTAATAAAATGTTTTTTTTTTATTTTTTTTTCTCAATATCGAAGATCGGTACCTAAGTGTACACCGACGGTATTAAAAGTATTAAACCGTATTTAAAGCCGTATAACCGCGCTTTCACACACATAAACAAACGCAGAAGTTTATTCGATGAACGGGCGATTCTCCGCTTTTGAGAAGGGATTCATTCTGAAATAGTGTCAAATTAAAACAACAAAAAAAGTAGAGTTTATTATTATTGACCAGGTACCGTAATTTATGTTGATTATTTACGTCTTTTATGACAACCTCCTGAATTTTGACGAGGATACAAAACTACACCTTGTATAAATAGAACGAACTAAAAAAACATTTTCAACATTTCTTAAACCTCGCTCTTCTAAGCTGTTTTCCATATAATATAGGTACTTACCTAAAATTACACATGTATATAGCACATTCCGCCACGCCACACATGGATTACAATTTACATAAAACATATGACACGTTTCATATTATTCCACCCAACTAGACGCGACGTAGTGAAATATGGAGCCTACGTCTCAAAAATGTGTTATTCCAGTCATGAAGTTGGGAGAACAGGGTGATTAATTGTGGTGTATAAAAGACTGATGACGGTCAAAGTTTATTAGAATGTTAAGATATTCCAACGTGAAAAGTTTTTAACTGAATGGAGTAACTTTATAAGGAATAAAGTTCTGATGAAAACTTTTGATGGCGATATCAAAGAAGATTATGAACATACCTAAGCATAATCAGCCTGTTCCTCTTGGGGCACAGGCCTCCAGTCTATGAGAGGGATGTAACTGAAATCCACCACTCTGGACCAGTGCGGTTTGGTGGATGTCAGATGTCTTCGAACTTTTGGATCCAGGAAAAGCCGGTTTCTTCCGAGTTTTCTTTTACCGTTTTGAGAGCAGTGGTGATGAAAAAAATAACCCAAAGGTCTTTCTGCTTAAGTTTGAACCTACGACAGAAGATTACGTAAACATTTATCCCCCAGGAAGTATCTCACAAAGACGTCAGAATCCGTAAGTGGCACTTACATTTATTTACGTCCCGTCACAAATCGAGGCTGTGACGTCACGATCCATGAGACAGAACCTTGTTTATACTGCGACCTTAATTCCAACATACAAGGACCAAATTGTGAGTTATGGACGACCCCAATGCAGTTTCCTTTGCTCCAGTTTGTTTGCGTCAGGTAGTCGTAACAGTGATGGATGATTACACCTTCTGGTGTGAGGTGACATAAAATTAATGTCGTTAGCGAAAAGTTCATTTAGTATTCTGTGGAGCAAATAGAGATATGGCTGGGTTAGGGATACACGAGATAGGATTTTAGGTCTTTCAAATATTGTTTGGTTTGGTTATACAGTGCATTTGGCTTTGCAGTGTTTGGTTCTTCTCGGAGAACTCTTTCGATACAATCATCAGTCATCATCATTCTCTTGCCGTTAGCCCAAATTATTTCGGTTCGGCGCAGCATGTCTTCTTCTTCCACACGTCTCTATTACTTGTTAATAAGAAAAACTTCCCCATAATCGGTTCATCCGTTCAGAAGCTATGAGGCCATAGACAGACACACAGATAAACACTTTAAATTTATAAGACCCCTGTTTTTTTGGTCGGGAGTTAAAAATAAATAAATTAATGATTAAATTACGCTCAGGATCCATAGGCAGGTTCTTCAACTTCTCATTTCTATAAAATATATTAAAACTTACAAACTTAACTGCTAATGGAGCAAAGAGCCACCCTGTTTTACAAGCCTGGTAGCAAAAGGTGTGTGCTGAGTGCACTAAAATGTCTGCACGTGGCTTTTGTAAGAGCACTTTATAGCCCTAACGTGTACGTATACATAATGTATAAGGTTTATCTTTTCATACACGAAATATTTTAAGAGTAACTTTAACTTCTATAAGTCGTAAAGTCGCCATAGCAACGAAATTTCATCTAAGTGTTTTTGTTTTTACGAAATTACTGTAATTCTAAATTTTCTTGAGACATTTTGCATAAAAACTTTACTCCCGCACGCTTCAATGGCAGTCGGTAAATACGACGTAGTAATCTATTGTAATGGATGTTAAAAAGTAAGGAGTCCGTATTTATTTTGTGGGTCAAATAATTTTAAATTATTTATTTTAAAAAAAATCCATTGAAATAGCTTCGCATAGCCGTTAGATGATTCTCTGAAAATATTTCGTGTATGAATAGTTACACCTTATATACCTACACTAGCCGACTCGCACCAGCTCCGTCCGGTGAAGGATATTCAGTTAAATTTCCAATCCCTATTTCACTCGCTTAGGGGGTTTTCCTAGCGGATGGCTACGTCATAATAGCTATCTGTATGCCAAGTTTTAGCCCGATCTGTCTAGTGGTTTGAGCAGTGCGTTGATAGTCAGTGAGGACAAACAATCACATACATACTCTTATCGACGAGCTTCTGGCAAAATAATAACAGTCGCTCGTGTTGATCTTCAGGTTAAGCCGCGCTTGCCTAGGTTGGTCCGTGGATGGTTGACCACCCATTACATACCGAGTTTCTTCCGTGACTCGGAAAGATCGTTAAGCCTTTGGTCCCGGCTGTCATTTGCAGATCTTTGACAGTCCTTACAGGTAGTCAGTGGCCCGAAAGTCCGACAACCAGTCTTACCAAGGGGTATCGTATTACCCAGTACTAACTGGGTTGTGGAGGTCTGATAGGCAATCGCTCCATGTAAATTACAGGTATTCAGCTGCATCCGGTTAGACTAGAAGCCGACCTCAATATAGTTGGGAAAAGGCTCAGCAGATGATGACACACATACTCGTACCGTTGCTCTTTCATATTTCTTCGTCTCTTGGTTACATTTTTATTTTGACTTGGTTGTGTAACCTAGGACACGTGGACACGTGCCACATACGTTGAGTACTTAAAAGTTTTCATACTCACGACGTCGTATATCAGAAGACATATTACTTCAAATAGAATTTGTGAAATGTAATACCGCCGGACTTTGCCGAGGATTCGAGGGATTTCTTTTAGTAGCAGAAACGTGAACAATATTTTCCTCGGACTAGTGGAAAATATTATTTAACATTCAAGTAACCTATTTTTTAATCTTGTTTTATTGTCAAGTTACCATTTTGTTTTGTCCAGTGCAGGACTAATAAATACTTTTTCTTTCTTTCTTTTCTATTTTATAAATTCGTTATTATTTAAAGTATAATAGAACTAAATGCGGGAAAAGATACTGTAATGATGTCTGGCAGTGTGATTGTAAGCATCGCCACCGCTGAGAAATTGTATCTGTGACACACGCGAAGTGTCAGTGTTACCGAACTAAAGTTTTTATTTCATAATGCTTTCCACAACACTCTTGTTCCTAACTCATACATCAACATTACTTTTTTTTGATGCGTCAATTACTCCACGCCTGAATTTTCCGAAGTGGTAAGCAGTTACATATGATTATAATGTTCCATTTAAAACTGAGAATGTTCATAATTAAATATTAATGTAATGACACTTTCACGACCTCAGTCGATGCAATTTGCGGCGGCGACTTGCGTCAAGCGACACTCGCGTGTGCCACTTGTTTCCTTTGCAACGCAGTGATCTGTAATATGCACCAAGCAATTTTTATTTTTTCTCCGAACTTGCGACATGTTTGTCGCTTAAAGGTGTAGCTAGTGGCAAAGCGGTCACACTCTTCGAACCCCAATCTATTACTGAATCTATTTAATAGCCTTCTTTTGGCTTAGCTCGTTCCATCGTCGACCTCATCTTTGTCCTCGGGACAAAGTTGAGGTCAAGAATAGGCCCCTTTTAATATTAAAAAAAACCCTAAGATCTAACCCCCCTCTTGCGACTGTTACACCAACAAGTCGTTGCTTCATTTGTCACGAAACCCTGCAGTTTTCTTCTCCTTGAATCGCCCGCAGGCTGGCGATGTTCCAACCACAGTTTTCGCACAATTTGCCGCCGGATAATTTACAGCGACCTACTTGCAGTTTCGACACCCCTCACCTTCTAAGTTGTAATAGTTTTCGTCGAAGTTTTATACTCGAGAGATGGGTTCGAGGTAACAGATGATAGGAAGTTGTTTAAATTTAGGGTTGTGATATACGGTTCTGGTCGTAGAGAAAACAGCACTAAACCGATCGATATCGATCGATAGAACCGGTCGCTATTTTGAACAAAACTGGTTGGACGCCTGTTGTGTGATTGTGTATAATTGTGCGACCAAAATTTCTTCCTGGTCGAAGCTTCTGCGGCCAAAATTCTTGGTCGTGGCCATGTAGTGCGCGCTCCTAATTGGTTGATCTACAAATCAATAGTTGATTGGGTTTTTTGCTTGCAGTTCTCTTAGAGTTTTGGTACTGTTAGGAAGCCATTTTAAGGGACCGTGGCCAAATGCCGTAAACGGGACCCTATAGCTGGGGGGATAACTTCGTCATGTCGTCATGTGGCGTCATTCTGTCCGGATGTTACCGCAGCCATTTTACTCGGAGACGAATTTTTAATTAATTTTCCTCTTTTTTCTTCATTTAACAGATCCCAATGCCTTTTGTAAACTTCCTTGTAAGGACTCTTCTCTTCGAATCGACGGTTGAGTATTAATTGATTTGGGCCAAGGTGAGCCATCAGGGGCGTTTTTAAGTCAGTTCCAGAAACAGGTGTTAGTACATGTTTAAGGCGATTCCCACACGACACCGCTTGCATGTTCGAACGAAGGCGGCGAAGATTTACATAGTGGTGCGCCGTGCGGAGAGGCGGTAAGCGCCACTCTTCCGCGCGGTCGGGCGGTGGGCGTGTATGGTGGATCCACATAGCGGCCAGCGGCACTGCTGGCGGCACTGCCGGCACGGCATTTTGCCGGCGACGGGGGAACAGTTTGATGACGGCTTCATCACCGATGATATAAAAAGGCACTGGCGTATTTCTTCCTTCTAATGTTTGTAGTTGTGGTAAGTGTGCAGATTCATCTTGTATCATTTGAAACAAACTAGTGTTACGTAGAACTCCACCCTCAGATGTGCGCCCTTGGCAACCGATATGCCGTTTAAAAATTTACAATTCGCATCAACCACGGCAAGCAAAACAATACTGAAATATGAATTATACGATTCACAGCCGCGCTTGCCGCGTCTGCAGGCGGCACTTGCGGCTTTGCTTGTTATCAAGCCGCCGGTAATGCCGCCGGCAGTGCCGCCGGGCTGTGTGGATCCACCATTAGATTAGTCATGCCCGACTCGTCACTGTTCCAATTCGTCATTATAAGAAAACAAATGAATTTCTATGTTCATCAGTATTTTTCGTGTTAAAAAAGTACAGTTAGCGAGAAAAACATTTGCAATTAAAAAAAAACTTACAAACATATATCTTCAATATAAATAAAATAGAAAAGCTTTTCGTTGGTAAGCGTCAGTTTAGAAAACGTATCATGCCTATAAACTAGTACTAGGGTGTCATAAATAAGTAGGAGCTTACCTCATAATCTGTTATATAACATTAATTCATGTAAACTACTCACGCCTATGAATACCAACTTGTCAAAAATAAGGAGCTAATCTCACGTATTCTGTCATCTATCATTACTAACCAAGCCCAAGCAATAACAGGCTTTTTGTCATTTTTTCGTCAAATTGAATCTCCATGGCCATAATTTAAACAAATCAAAATTAAATGCATTACACAAGTTCGTTGGTAAGCGCATTACCTAAGAAGAACTGGACCAATTTGGTATGAGAAAGGTTTTTAGGGAGAGAATTAATCGAAAAGTAATGGGATCTTCATTCTGAAATAATAAAAACTACCCTCAAAATTCTTCACTTCACTTTAAATTCAGTTATTCGTTAAAACAGTAAAAATTATTACAGATTATTTTATTAATCTTTTACACTACAACGTAAACTGCACTGCAATGACGCTTTCAATTATTTCCCACTTCTGATTAAGTTGGTTCCGACTGGCTCTGCCAGAATCCAATTAACTTCAGAAGTTCTCAATAACAGCTAGAAATTTAATACGGGTAAATTTCTGTTATGATTTTGTAATGGCTAGTTTGTGTTGGAATTGCAGTTAATTTATGTAACTTGAACCTTACACCTGTATTTCTCTAGGTTTGGTTTAAAGGTGTAGCTATAGTGCTCCTATATTTCGCCAAGTATGTTTAGGTCTCATGAAAAAGGGTTTTGTGGCGATCCTATTAGCTTTAACCGCGCAAATATCCAGACTCCGGGGGTGCTTACTCAAAAATTCGTGATTAAAAGACCTGATATAACATAACATGTTACGTTATACGCATGTTTAAAGTGAAGGAACAAACAGAGCTGTGCCACACCCACAGGTAAAATCTTGATGAGTCAATAATTCTGCAAGAATTGTATGTAATGGCATAATTATTTTCTACTAGGCAAAATTGAAAACCATTTACGACCTATAATAACTTCAAATAAATTGCTTCATTAAAATCGTGAACTTGATAATCCCACAGACGTACCCGCAAAACGTGTTTTTTTAACAAATTGGCGCCCAACTGGGCCTCATTTTGTCATGGCGCTTTAACATTCTATTTATTTTGGTCATATCTACGCTAATATTGTTATTTTTAACGACTTTCATAAAAGTCCGTGAGATCCACCCTTTTTCATTGGTCCTTAGAGCCGCCATACTAGGGTAAAGGCCTGGCCTTTCTTCCTTTATTCCACTTATCCCAATCTATCGCCGCCGGGGACTTTCATTGATAAAAAGAGACAAGTCATATCCACATAATAAATAATTCAATTTCATCAAAACCTTTCTTAGAAGGGTTGTCCAAAATAAAGTTCTAATGCCTTTTAAACTTTCTACTAAATCAAGGCTCAAAAGGGGTGTTTATTTCGATGACCCGGGCAAAGTTGTGAGTGAGCCGGATAGATGACCAGTCAGAGTTACCAGCTAACCGCGCGAACTAGTAAGCTCAGGCTAATATGGGGCAAACTTCAGTAACTACAAGTTTGATGGCAGTTCCTTCCTCAGAAGTTAATCAGAACTTGGAGTTTGGACACAAGACGCTAGCAAAGGGATACATGTCTGTAGTGTGAACCGGCAATTTCATTCAAATTGCCTGAGATTTTGCGCTGAATAGTCGCTTGAGCAATCGGGGTGATTTGGCGCAGCGCTACAGCGACCGAACGATTAGCTCTGCACTACGGATTCCGATCAATATTTGCACGATACAAATATGCTGTAAATGCAACCATTTGAAAGCTCGGTCAAGCTGGTATGAACTAATTGCGGAAGCCGCTCAGTACATTGCACACACTGGTAGATATAATTACCTGCCTAGCCTTTTCCCAACTATGTTGGGGTCGGCTTCCATTCTAACTGGATGCAGCTGAATACCAGTATTTTACATGCCTCCTCAACCCACTTACGTTACTGTTGGGTAATACGATACCCTTGGTAAGACTGGTTGTCAGTCTTTCGGGCCACCAACTACCTGTAACGACCGTCAAAGATCTACAAATGACAGCCGGCACCAACGGCTTAACGTGCTTGCTTTCCAAGGCACGGAGGAAACTCGGTATGTAATGGGTGGTCACCCATCCACGGACCACCCTAGGCAAGCGCGGCACATTGAACGCCATCAAAGAAAAAAGTTTTTTGTAAAAAAAAAAACTTGTAATTTATGTATTTTAACAAGAAGAATTTAAGAAGGTGTAAAATTGCGTTACTTAAGTTTAAACCAGCGTCTAATTTTATTTTAATAACTCGTATGATTATAATAACATACTGAAGAATATGATAGATAAGCTTACAAAATGGTGGAAAATTGTTTGTAATTGCTTTAATAACTGCAACATGAAGAACAGAGCTATTCGTTAATTTGGATATTATGAGCCTCTTTATATATATATTATGAGCCTAATATCTGTGTAAAATTATATTCTATCTCTATTTTTACAGCAGTAATGCCAACAAAATAATCGTGTATTTTAAAAAAAAAAAAACTCAATTCAGTGAGTAACGTAATGGATGAACATTTATTCAAAACTTGAACACGGTCAGTTAACCAAAGACAAAAAATAGAGTACATTATCAGAGATGCATAAGTGGGAGATCATAGACTATAATATTTTGATATTACAACAGTATTATCGATTATTGATCATCCATTTTCTTAATCTGTGTTACAATTTAGGATTTCTATTTTCATTCGTGTTCGTTCACCAATTTTTTGTCAAACACTATGATAATATCTATCATACGCCGAACAGACATACTCGTAATCGTAAAACATTCACAATTTTGACTTAACAGGGCATTCATAGTTTTAAAGGCGACGTGACCACCTCTGTTTACCTCTGTGACGACTTGTTTTAAATGATATTTTAACTCTAGGTCCTTCACCTAGGCAATTACAAAGTTTCATAATGTCTGTCACATTATAATCATAAACCAACCCCATCCCACCTACTGTGTACTATAATTTACTCAAACAATAACAGTACATGCTAAAGTCCCATCACAAAAGCATATTATAAAAGCACACATATTTTACGTATACGAGACGAAAGGGAATACTGGAGACTATAATATTTTTGGAGTGATAGTTGCTGCGTTGTTTAATTTAGAATATAATTCAGGGCAGTGAAATGCCTAAGTATCGTTATACGAACACCTGGCTGCGGTAATGGCTAGGCTTCTTATACACGCTTTTTTTTTGCCGTGAAAATGTACAGTCGTTAGTGTTGTGTCGTTATGGAAGTTTGTTGACACACAGGATGTAAACAAGTAGGTAATTATGTCTGTATGTTACATTTTCATGCCTACACGGCTGAACGGATATTGACGAAAGGAGAATCGGCAGAATTGCCCAACATCGTTAAGATATACCCAACAAAATAACCAATGGATAGAAAGAACTTCTTCGAGAAGAACATATCTTATTATTGCGACTAGTCTCGATGCAGAGGAGCTACATAGCTTGAAATGTGAGTAAATAAATAAAATGAAATACTGTAATTTCGTCGATTAACTTACTTTCATTGATACCGTAAGGCACTGGCACACGAATAGACCAAGACTTGGGTTAAGATAAAGGATACTTCTTAGTGCGTTCTTGTTAATTCTAAACTCGACGCGGGTGAAGCCGCGGGCAAAAGCTAAACGACTATGCTTCCTTTTTGAACAAACGAATGCAATTTAAACAGCCCTTTACGTGACCTGTATCGTGTTGGAAATATTCATTGAAATGAAATACCGATCATCGGAATTCGTGCGAAAATGAATAAAATTTGTTTGAAATGTAATGTTTTTTATCATGTTCATGCTCAAATGACAGGTCGAATTATCCGCTTGAATCCGATATAAGTATTTCTGAATGATTTATTTAGTTGGTTTTTTATTTCCGCGACTTCGTATGCGTGATTGTTAAAAATTATTTCACGAAATCCCACTGCCGTGATACAAAGTATCTTAACACATTTCATGGTCTATCCGTATGCCAAACATCAAATCCCTTCAGCCGATGGGGCATGTGAAGGTGACAGACAGGCAGACCGAGTTACTTTCGCATGTATAATCTTCTTGACAATATCCGCTACTGAAATTTTCATAAAATCGGTGGCTGAGATTAATACGATAACTTGATTACCGCTTAATTAATATTAATAGCTATCAAAAATTCATCGAGTTCTTTTTTTATTTTACCGATATAAAATGTCATAAAAGAAATGGATAACTGTATTATTAATGCGAAAGTATTGTTTTCCTGAGATAGACCTTTACTTCTTATCCTGATACGGTTACGTAAACCTTCAGACTTTCATGCGGGCGAAGCACCAGCTAGTTAAAGATATAAGTCAAGGCCACTTTTACAATATATTCCTAGGTAGCAACTATTCGTCCGAATATTTTTGCGTCTGCTACGTGACTACAGCGGGCGTTCGCCCTCTTATAGTAGGTAAGCGCCAGATAAACGTGGAATAACGGTCATTGACCCACATACATTTATTGACATATTTAATTACGAAAACAATAATAATGACATAAAGCTATCCTGAATCGACATCTATCGTGATCCTTTCCTTTTTTAGTCATGAAAAATGATTCATAATTTAATGTCCGCGTACCTACGCAGAGGAATTAAAGAAAGGGCAATGAACTTTATTCCACGTTTATCTGGCGCTTACTATAGTAACCATTTAAATGAACAGTCGACAAGGAAATTGCCAACACGTTTCGCAGATGGATTTGTGATAGCCAAGTCCTATGAGAAAACCCTTTGGGGTATACACGCGTGATTGTCTGTGTATGTGTATTTTTTTGCAAACAAAGAGGTGTAATCCCCTAAGTCCTTATTGGCCGTGAGTAGGGCTGTTTTTTTTATTCGCCTATTCTGTCCCACTGCTGGGCCAGGGTTTCCCACATTCCTTTCTAACTCTCTCGGTGTTATAGCTTCTCTGGCCAAATAGTCAGGAATGAGTTCAAGTCGTCACGCCAGTGTTTCTCGGGCCTGCCTCGGTGACGACGACCGTCTTCAGACCACTGTGTAACGATTCTGGCCCATCTGTCCCGACCCATCCAGGAAATGTGACCCGCCCTGTCCCATTTCCATAATCCACCACACGGTCTGGTGTTGGTTGGTGGACACCCGTATATCTTAATTTTTCTGGTTTTTGGCCATGTTTTTTTCCTCTCGATGTTTTTTTCCACCGTTTTGATAGCAGTGCATTTTGATGAATCTTCACATTGTATTTCAGATTGAATAACTTTTACACCTACGCGTCTTTATATTAATTTCATTGGGCTCATTTAAATTGTATCTCAAATGTGTACGCACATCGGGGACCACTTCGGGAAGTGTCACACACGCGGGACCGATACGCGGGCCGCGCAATCGGGCGACTGTGTCGGCTGAGCATTCATTCGTAGGTTCCTGTGGAAAAGGAGACAGAAGGTTAATATAGAGGTATTGAAGAACTACTTTATATGAAAATAACTTGCGCTTTGATACACTTTAGCCAACTTAGCGCTGAGGACCTGAACAAAATTTGACTTTCAACAAGATTGACACAAGCTTTTCGGTAGCAAATGTCTATCTACGACAGTTTTCGGTAACATAATATGTCAATCTGCTACATGTATGATATTCAGGATACATTGTTGTACACTGACACTTGTATTTCTGCACGTGCTTAAACCCCTTAGTTACAGTGCTGCAGAATAAATATTGTGCAAAACCAACAGAAAAAAAACACAAAACAACAAAACAAACAAAAGTACAAAAGTAATTTGAACCTTAAATAAGACTCACAATTTCAACTCTATCACAAACAATGTATACAGGCTGGAAGGGACACCGAGTCTAAAATGGTTACCACGTATTACGTGTAATCACGTTACCTACAAAACTGCAATACCACACAAACACACTGCAATACCACACTGTCAAAATGTACGGAAAAAGCTGTTTTTTTTTTAATTACCGATTTTTCTTTCTGGGTGCGTTCAGTATGACCTACTTGGTAACCGTTTCAGCGTCGGTATCCGTTCCACCTTTTATTTCAAAATTTCCTCTATCATCATCAATCCGTGGTGGTGTGCCCCGGACGTAGATATAGTACTTAAATGCTGCCTCTCGTGAAGGCTTTAAACCCACTTGAAAGTTACCAACGAGCCAATATGCATGGATATTCTGCTCTTACCTTCCTGTTTATTACCCGTACGTATATGATACGTAGGCGTATCAATTGATTGTGTCAGCGAAGTTGACTTGTCTGTCAACCGTATACCCATATTGTGTGTTACATAAATATGAATTGATTTGTTTGTATTGTTTCGTGTAGGTATTTATTCCGAAAATGTAAACGGATTTTTATTGTGCATTCGTTTCGATTCGGCTTGGTCTGTGTAAACGAATAAATAGACCACCCAATCGCTTCTGACTAACATGAAATCTGAATTCAATTGCTGAGTCTAGGAGCATGTTATTTGCACAGTGGAGCCTTTTATAACGAAAATCAAAGCACTAAGGAAATATTTTCAAAAATTCACCTCTTAAAGGGCTCAACTTTGGGGATGAAAGTTGTATTTTTTTTTAGTCGATGGTTAATCCCATCGTATGCCCGGCTGACTGTTATTATAAAACTATAGCCGCAATGTACAAATCTAACTTTCTGCAACATTAACAGCGTCTCACGAAAAAACCAGATTCCAGCATGCATTTCACAACATTAAACACAACCCACAAAGAATTCTCACTACCCGCAAATAACTTAAAATACAGAAACATTGTAATACCGTCAATCCATACGAGTGTTCACACAAGTCGAGGTACACCTCAGGAAGAAAGCCATTCATATTAAAATAATACGAACAGCTACAGTATTAACTGAACTGGCTTTGCATAGGTTTTACGGAATATGAGAGATCAGTTTATCCTGGAAATGTATTGATATCGTTGCGCGTATTCACTGAAGAATTTATAACATATATATGCAGGCCGCATTATGAATGTATCAGATTCCAAGAGAGAAATGAAAACCTAGTGTTATATATTTTTTGGCATTTTGGGGATAATAAAAGTAGTTAGAAACTCGCTGTTTGGGGATAAGCATTAAATATAACATAACATCACGCCCGTACGGGGTTAGATAGAGGTCTTCTTAATAGTACACCCACAATTCGCCAGTTATGTTTAAGTACCATGTAATAGGGGGCGAGTCCATTGCCATCAACCGGGCACAAATCCAGACTCCGTGGCTGCTACTGAGAAATTAATCATGGAAAACCCAATAACACTTGTGGGATCAAACCCAGGACCTCATGATTAGCAGTCGCACTTGTGACCACTAAACCGACGAGGCAGTCAGCAGTAAATATATGTATTATTCCAATTTCTTCTTTTTGCTGTCCCTCATTAGAAATTCGATACGGTACCCAAAAACTCGACTCTATTCATTTCTGTTTGATTAAAGTTCAACCTTTTGGAAGCCATAGTATTGTTCTGTCTATGGGGTAACCCGATCCATGTTGGAAGTCAAGATAAAATTTTACGTAAACATTATTTTTAAATTAAATTTAGCTTAAATTAAGTTACACCCTGTTATCTGTGTACTTTTTTATGTCAAATAAATATTCTTATTTCATGCAAAAAAAAAAATAAGTTAAAAAGCAGCATTCTTTAGAACTGAAAAGGGTCTCCCGAAAACCAAAGATGAGTAGCCCCTTTTAAAACAAAGGTCTAGACTTTTCAAAGGCATTCTCAAAACAAACTAGGTATTTTCAAAAGAATTTGAAAACTCTTTTTTAAATTAAGTCGGTATTTAATTTAACAGGAGAGAAATAAACGAGACGGACATTGTCAAACAATCTTTTATTAAATTCTCTCCGTTTTGGTGCCCAAACAAGAGGGGAAACAAGACTGGAATGATATAATTCTTTAATTTTGGTCTTTGTCGCAAATACCGTTATTTTGTGAATAATTATAGGTCGTTTTGATATTAAAAAAGGTCTGGTTATCATTTTATTTGGTTTGGGATGCGGTCCCTCAAAATATTGTAAATGTTTTTTAACTTTTGGTAGGAAACACAAAAGTGACATATTTTGAGGGAAGCAACTAGTGTGACGGGTTTTTTCTCTGAAACTTACGAATATTTACCTCTAGCTCTGTCATGTGTCAGAGGGTCGTCTTTAAACGAATTTAGGGGTCTAAATAAATAAATAAAACTTCTATTTCAGACAAGGTTCATAGGATAAAACCTATACGTTATATTTTAACTGATAGTAAATTATCTTTTATTCTCTTATATATTAAAACTCCACTTAAAAAATTTGTATTTCTTTGAGCGGCTTCAAATTAAGTCAGTTTGCCTCTGTCAGAAGCGAGTAATCTTGCGAAAGGTATAGGTTGAAAAATGTTAACTCTCTCGATAGCCAGAGATCTACAATATTGCCGTCTGCCGTCTCATAAAGCCAGTTTCGAGAAAATAGAAATTTTTAACCGTCTTCAAAAAAAGGAGGAAGTTCTCAATTCGGTTGATGTTTTGTTTGTTACCTCATATTTTCGTTGTTTATGAACCGATTTGAAAAATTCTATATACTTTCCGATTGGTCCCATACAAATTTCATCAAAATCTGTTTAGTAGTTTGGTTTTTAAATCAAAATAGCTGGAAGAAATACGTCATCCCAGGAAAAGAAATTGCGAAATTGATACTTGACAAGGATTTGTGTGTGATACGATAACTAAAAAGGGTAAAATAAAAACTTTTTTGCAAAAAAATAACTGACTTCCAAAAAAACACAAAAAAAGTGGAAAATAGCTTTACTTTCGGAAGTCGGTGACTATTGTTTGTTTCATTTATTTTTTGAGATACCGCTTTTGCGCTTATTAGGGCAGAATAATCGAATACTAATTTAATCTGCTACACCTAATCACCTAATCTATCTCTGAGCCAAATTCATCCAGATAAATTCAGTCTTTCTGGCGTGATTGAGTACCAAACATCCAAACTTTCGCATTTATAATAGTAATTAAGATTCTACAATCATTGTTTTATCCTTGTTACAGAGCCAGCTGTGGGACGAGTACGACCTCGAAGACGCCACCTTCGCAGAGTGCAGCATCAACAACGTCAACAACAGCTTTCAGGTACATATTAAATACTAAACCTATTGAAAAACTAACTCGAGCACGTGGACCATTTAAAATGACCCTTTATGATAAGAATACATTCGTCTGTCACAGAAATTATTCTTTGATAAAAAAATTTTAGCATGTCGACAAATTTCGCTCCGTGTCCTTGGGACCTGCAATTTGAGTCTTGTCTGCTTAAATTCAATGGAGTAGTTTAGTGGTAATGTCTACGTAACTTAGCCTTTTCACAAACGGTCAACACCCTTTCAATACTTATATATTTTTGCCGCATACCTATTCTACCTATCGTTAACATAGCTCTTCCCTTGAGCCATCTTAATTGTACTGGATAGGTTTACGTTCCATTATGGACGGCTGATCATCGCTCTGCACAATTATTTCCAGGCTAGCAGTTGCCCGCGACTTCGTTTGCGTGGAAATTTTGATGCATTCGTGTGAGAAAAAAAGTAAAAAGTAGCTTATGTGCTATTCCAGACTACAAGCTATCTCTGTGCCAAATTTCATCCAGCAGTCCATCATCCATTCTGTATATCCAATAACTGTTTATTACCAAAAACTTAGCTACCCAAAAAATGAATAAATACAGGAAGATTGAAAACAACGTCAAATCAGAGAAATCTTTCTTGCTGAACATCGTCTTAACATCAATAAAACAACACTATAACCCTCCAATGCTCGATTTCAACCCCTGCTTATTCGTGTCACGCGCGTAAAACTCAGCGTGACGCTCCTTTAAATGGGGTCACGGCGTAACACGTCACTAAGGCCCCCCTAACAAGGTGTACAAACAAGTCTTAATAAAAGAAATATGGGTGAAAGTAATCGGCTGTTAACACGCGGGAGGTATGGTGTTAAAAGGGGTGTAAGATTTACTGCGGTGTGAAAGCCACAATCCTTGCTTTCTTGGTGTAAAGAAAAATCTTAAGCAATAATGTGTAATATAAGGACGGCTTGCCCGCCGCATCTTCCAAACTTCCGGCTTAGGCGCTTGGTTCCCGAAGTAGAGAATTGATGTCAACCACGATCAGAGTATGGCGGTACTCTTCTCGAAACCGTGTTAAAAAAGGCCTCTTACCCTCGTCACTATCGATAACGCTATCTCCCTCCCCCAGTAAAGTACTAGGGAAACCAACACAGTCTGTAAAACATACAGAGTCAGTGTTCAACCCCCCAACCCCCCCTCCAAATCTATAAAAAGAATATAATAATTTTCGCGCTCGCTACTTTTCTGCATTAGTCCACAAAGTTGCTCTACTAACCTACCCTATCCTGGATGGAATGCAAATATTTTGAGCTGTGGAGCTTCGTGGAGCTGAAAATGCTACTACTGTTGAAGTCCACTCTGTGACGGTTGTCCAGCGCGTTATCCCCCTGGATAAATCTCATTCAGTAGCATTTAATAAAAAAAAAAGTTTGATAATAACTTAGTTTTTCAAAAGTTGTTGCTAATAGCTCCCGCTTGACCAACCTTTTCTGCCTTTTTAACCGACTTCAAAAAAAGGAGGAGGTTCTCAATTCGGTTGTATTTTTTTTTGTGTTTGTTACCTCATATCTTCGTCATTTATGAACCGATTTGAAAAATTTTTCTTTTATCTGGATGGATCTACTTCCCGATTGGTCCCATAGAAATTTCATCAAAATCGGTTCAGCAGTTTGGTTTTTAAATCAAAATAGGTGGAAAAAATATGTCATCCAAGTAAAAGAAATTGCGAAATTGATACATGACAAGGATTTGTGTGTGATGCGATAACTAAAAAGGGTAAAATAAAAACGTTTTTGCAAAAAAAATAACCGACTTCCAAAAAAAAACACTAAAAAAAAACTTTTTTGCAAAAAAAAACCGACTTCCAAAAAAAACACTAAAAAAGAGGGAAATAACTTTACTTTCGGAAGTCGGTGACTATTGTTTGTTTCATTGACTTTTTTGCCACCGACTTCCGAAAGTAAAGTTATTTCCCTCTTTTTTAGTGTTTTTTTTGGAAGTCGGTTTTTTTTTGCAAAAAAGTTTTTATTTTACCCTTTTTAGTTATCGCATCACACACAAATCCTTGTCAAGTATCAATTTTGCAATTTCTTTTACTTGGATGACAGATTGTTTCCAGCTATTTTGATTTCAAAACCAAACTACTGAACCGATTTCGATGAAATTTCTATGGGACCAATCGGAAAGTAGATCCATTCAGATAAAAGAAGAATTTTTCAAATCGGTTCATAAAGGACGAAGATATGAGGTAACAAACACAAAAATTTCCAGCTATTTTGATTTCAAAACCAAACTGCTGAACCGATTTTGATGAAATTTCTATGGGACCAATCGGGAAGTAGATCCATTCAGATAAAACAAGAATTTTTCAAATCGGTTCATAAATGACGGAGATATGAGGTAACAAACACAAAAAAAAAAAAAAAAAAAAAAAACATACAACCGAATTGAGAACCTCCTCCTTTTTTAGAAGTCGGTTAAAAAGTGGAAATTAAAATTACTTTCGGAAGTCGGTGACTATGGTTTGTTTCATTGACTTTTTTGGCACCGACTTCCGAAAGTAATTTTATTTTCCACTTTTTTTAGTGTTTTTTTTTTGGAAGTCGGTTATTTTTTTTTTTTTTGCAAAAACGTTCTTTTATTGCTGTTATACTATTAGGGGTCGTCCAATAATACGTATGGCCAGTGCTACCAGTTGACCAACTTGAACCGGGAGAATACCAACAGCCGTATTCGTAGACTTTAATGACAAGACGATACATAGCAACATAGTAGGTTTAGGTATTGAGCCTAGCACTGTTGAATTTGACACGTTACGGGGTCAAGGTAAAGTCAAGCCGCGCAAGCTACCACTAATAATGTTAGCCCGTGACAGTGCACAAGCTGTAAAATACAATAACACTGGACAGAAGCGTCGCAGATCTAGGCTCATAACTTTTTGCCAAGGAAAAGAAAGAAGAAAAGAAAAGAAAATTCAGTTTATTGGCATTAAAAAAAACAGAAACACCTTAAAATTAAACAAAATAAATTAATAAACCTATTAATACCAAAGGGCCTCAGCTCAGCATAATGCCAGATGGCAACACAAAGTGTACCACCTGACGCTGAGTTTCAGATGCAGCCCACGCTTTGCCAAGGGTCAAACTTATCTCTCGGTTCGTCACGTAATGCAGTTAGAAGGTTTGGCAATAGGCGTTTTAAATCCACTTTAGCTTATCCACCAGCCACATTATAACCAGTCTCTGCAAGGACTAAATTGCCCCAGAAATCTGAGTAACTATCTATAACAATAATATTTAAAGCGATTAGCTTTTGCAATATCTTTAGCGCGATATTGTTTTCATGAAAAAAAAGCAATCTTTCGTGGCACGTTGGTTATAAGGTCAAAATACCGTTATATCACTAAAAGGTACGAAATAAAAAAACTAATAGTTAAAAAATTAAAAAAAAACACGCCTGCCATGTCAAAAACTGAACAAATAATTAAAAACAAGTTAAATGATTACAAAGTTGAGTGAGAACAAAATAGCTGTACTGAATAGTTTATTTATCGTTCAATGAAACCGCGATTGTGTCTCAAAATATAAGACTGAAAACTAAATTTTTAGCAGTCGGGGGCAGTTCTGTGGAACATTTCTTTATAAGTCTCCAGACTACTTATTATTCATTTATTAACAGAATCAAAAAATATTCCATACATTGTTAGTAAATCATATCTATAAAGTATGTTAGTATATTATTATTATATGTCAACATTAAATTATTAATTTATAACATCGAATTTATTTTACATTGAAAAGGAGGTCTCCAGATCCGTGAACAGTAATCCAGTGCCTCACAACCGGACAATCAACCCTTTCCAATATGGTATTCAGCAGGCTGTTGGTGGTGCCCCGCACGCGGCGCATCACGGAGGCCACTCTTTTCCGTACTATATCCCTAAAGCAGTCAGTGCTGGCCTTAGCAAACATACTTACAGTAGGTATAAATTAAAACCCCGTTTCCAGTTGTCACGCAATGTTAACAAGGAAAATACAGAAAATTGGCAAATAAAAGTTACTTTTTAATTGTTTAAAATAACCCCTAAACTTTCTCCAATCAGCTACGTCATATAGACGACGGAAAACCTTTTTAAAACGAAACAAAATTCCTCTGAACCACTGTCCGGAAGTTTGAAAATAAATAGAAACTCGAAAGTATAGGGATTTTCCGCCGACCGCCGCGTTGCAAACACGCTGACCCGGAACCGGAGGGTTGAATGAGTTTCACCCCGTCCCATTTACAGCGTGCTGAAAAACGAAACAGCGTTTAGTGCTTCGTTTCTGACGCTATTAATTCTGTATGTAGGTTGTTTCACTAGGAAGTTCCCGGGATCGTGCTTCGCCATGACATTCAGGATTATACTGTTGCGGTATGAACACTATAATGGGTTTCGTTGAGCCTGACTAAGTGTGCAAAAATCATCATCATCAGCATTTCAGCCCAGAATTTCGCACTGCTCTGTGAAAGCCTTCCCTTTTATCTGCCATATCTCCCTGTTCAGTCCATCCCTCATACAGATGTTTCCTGCGACTTATCGAGTCATCGTGCTTCTGGACGGCCCTAGTCTCTTTGGCCTAACCTTGACCACAATTCAGTCAAAACCCACACACGGCCACGCCTAAAACACACAACAATCAAGAACAATTTATCAAAGTGGACCCTAAAAACAACCCAGTCAGTATAACATTTACAAAACAACATCCGTTCACATTGCTGCAGGAATATATCCCGCTACAACCTCGCGAACACGCCTGTTACTGGGTCACGCTAAACGAAACACGTTGAATGCGACACGCGTTTCCGCACATTAGTCGACTCGCTAAACGAAGGCGAATGCGAAAACTGAGTTATGTTTTTTGCGAACGTGTTGCCGTCGCTGGGTTAAGTGTTTGTTTGTTAAGGTGTGTATCGAAGGCGTATTGAAAATGTTGAAATTGTCGTTATTGAAATATGATTTTGGATTAAAAATTGGGATGAAAACCGAGGTATAAATGTGAGCGATAAAACACTGCTATTTTCTATATTACTGTTATATTCTTACTATAATATCCTTTTTGGACTTCGGTGCAGTTGGCTAAAAATACACAATTACCTGTTAACTAGCCTCGTGGCTGGTAATATTTTCAGAAGAAATTAAAAAAGGTGTTCATTGAATATTCTTTTACTTTCGCCACAAAAACAATAGAAATGAACAGAATTTGTAGGTCGCTTCTTTAAATTTGATATTTCAATATAATTAATAAGAGAGGCTGGGTTCAATGCTGTAGAAATAGAAAAAACTCTGCCTTTTAAATTGGAAATTGAAAGGTATGGCGTCACTGTTAGCGAAGGATGAATGATAAATGAGATACATATTTTTCACGTATGATGAAAATTGTTTCATTGCAGCCTGCAGCAAATACGACGGCCACGAAAAAAATACTTGTAATAACAAAGCTATTTCAGACAGCTTTACAATAGAATACCTTAGCTGTGAATTTAATACGGAAACTTATATCACTAAGTAATTTAATTAATGAATTTCTCTCTAGATTCCTGAGAACTTTTAACGAATGTAATGTAATTAATACTCTTGAGACTAACTTGTACAACGCTAGCTTACAGTAAGACCTCACTTCTGAAGGTGCGTTGACGTCGAAGGCAAGCAGTCTTGCCTCCTGATTTGTAGATGTTTTATTTTGTATTAGGAAATTATAGAAATATAAATTAGTTTATTATCCAGGTATAATACATTAGCAGGTACAATAATTACACACAAGAGATGTTACAAGTGGCTTGAAAACACATATATACACACAATATAACTACACAATATTACTTAAAATTATGTATTTAACATAGTGTTGTTGCTAGTGAGCCCCAAACTAGACCGTTAATCTGTATAATACTACTGTCAAATAATGTCAAATACTATTGCCAAAATACATACGTTCGTCATATCTTTAATGACACTTTCTATCAGCTACAACAATGATGGAAAAGTTAGATAAGTATCTGATTGCCATTTATGGAGAAGGTATTTTCAATCCTGTTGAAAAGCGTTGTAGAAATATGAGACGGTTTGAAAGCGATTGCCAGTTAACGAGCTAATAGTTAGGTCCTAAGCTAGTCCATTGCCATTCTTATTGGTGAGGGTCTTCAAATAGGTCAGGGGCGTAGTATTAGCAACCGGCGTGTGTGTATGACCAGCTGTATGAACGTGGACGAGGCAAACGGAGTATGTAAGGATCGTAGCAGGTGGCGTTCTGTGGTTACCCACATGGGAGAAATACGTGAGTTTATGTATGTATGTAGACAGTAGTCCATCGCTACTAATATAAGGCAGGCTAGTAGAAGCATTAAACAATGGTCGCAGTCCAGTACTCAGACCACTCACTCTCCCAAGTTCAAACGCTCCCTCAGTGCGAAGAATGTACAAATGAGGATTTATGAATTGGGGCCGCGTTCGTCAGGTACCTATTGAATTATTTTGCGGTATTTTGAAGGTATTTTGCGGTATCTAGACTTAATACCGCAAATATTTTACTGCTCTTAGTTTAGGTGGGTAGTTTGAAGTATGTGCCTTCGTCTCACACTATTTATTGAAGTTATTTAATGAACGACTGGCGGTTCAGTTTCAAATACCACTAGTATTGTAGTTTTCATATAGCTTTCGATTGATAATGAAAATAAAGTCGCTTTTCGATCCTGTCTATGGTTCCTTTACACAACGGATTTTGATGCGGTTTTCACCGTCATTAAGGAATTTATTCCAAAATTTCACAATAGAGTACTAATGACTTACAGAAATCTCGATGTTTTAACGAGAAGTAAAAACCGTGTGAAGCAGGGGGTGAAACATGTAGCCATTTATTTTCGTCCTCTAACAATAATATCCAATTACAATTAACCTAAATACTTATTTAAAATAAAACATTGTGAAAAAGGACCAATCAGGGTCATTCAATCAATTTCATCCTTTTAAAAGCCTCGGAAAAACGAAATTATTTCGACCTCAAAAATTAAGGGAAAATTACATTGTGGCGTCTTTTTCGTGGTCCTTCTTATCAAATAGATACTGAAGTGTGAAGAGCCTCTTAGTGTAACCAAGTATCAACATTCTAAAGGAAAATTATTACGTATAGGTTATGGAATAGTAATTAAGTTGATTCTTTCCACCAACCAATATTTTTTTTAAAATCTATGTTCAAGGCGACATCTATGCTTAAGTACATCACGCCTGTAATCCCCGAAGGATTAGGCAGAGGTGTACCCAATAGTACACTCACATTTCGCTAGTTTGTTTAAGTCCCATGTAACAGGGGCGAGCCTATTGCCATCAACCGGGCACGAATCCAGACTCCGTCGCTACTACTGTGAAATTCCTGATGGAAAAACCCAATAACACTTTGCCCGACCCGGGAATCGAACCCAGGGCCTCATGCTCACTAGACCAACAAGGCAGTCATAAAGAATAATACTCTACTCATCTCTGTACATTAGATTTTTTGAATGAAGAAATGAAGAAACTTAATGTACTGTCTAAGAAATCTTTTACAATTTCTAACTGACCGCGCTGCTCACCCCTTGCGTTCTGTGAATCGTGGTGTAAAGTTTAAGTTACGCGTTATAGTACATTGATAGAATCTGAACTCCTTAATTAATAGCTTTTGCCCGCGACTTCGGCCCCGTTACGTCGGAAATTATCCGCAGTGTATAGAATTTTGAGAAGGAATCACAACAAATATTTATTATTAAAATAAAACTACAGAAATACATTTTCATCCACGCAACACATTTAAAAAATGAATTGCTTCTGCGTAAACAATTTCATCACACATAGGTAAACTAAATATAATATATAATAACTAAAACTATTAAAACCTTAAAAATATATTTCTAGATAGATAGATAGAACCTGGTACCAGTAAAACTCTACTTTCTCTGCAATTACGTACTACACGGGTGTCAAGCTCTACTCGAGGCGAGGCTATAGTGAAACAAATGACCGTAAGAGCAGGGTAGAGTCCCGTGGAGTTCTCGTTAGCAAGCTGTTTACTCAAGAGCGCTTTCCGTCTTACGGGATGTGAAGCGGCTAAATAGGGCTTCAAATAGTGAGAATGTACCATTTTGTGAGATTCTATGGTGTACAACTGATACTTTTATGGACTTGTTTATTAAAAGTATGGGAAATTATACAATAATGATGGATTTCAGTTTTTTTTTAAGTATATTTGAAGAAAATCTTCGTTATGTATTGCTCTTATGTTCAAACCTAAGATTGATTTCATTATAAATATTCTCATTTTTCAATCTATGCCTGGCGTCATCTGAATGAATGAATTTATCAAAACAACCCTTAGTCTACAAAGGTGCAAAATATTGTTTACAGACACAAATCTTTAATGGATAAACAAACACATCTAATTTACTATAAGTAGGCCATAATAATATTTGTTGCTTACGGAAATAAGGCTCTAAAATATAAAAGAGTCATAATCTACCATCTGCCTAGCCTTTTCCCAACTATGTTGGGATCGCTTCCAGTCTAACCGGAGGCAGCTGAATACCAGTATTTTACATGGAGCGACTGCCTATCTCACCTCCACAACCCAGTTAGTACTGGGTGAAACGATACCCCTTGGTAAGACTGGTTGTCAGACTTTTGGGTCACTGACTACTTGTAACGACTGTCAAAGATGTATAATTGACAGCCGGGACCAACGGCTTTACGTGCTTTCCGAGCCACGGAGGAAACTCGGTATGTAATAGGTGGCCATCCATCCACAGACCAACCCAGGCAAGCGCGGCTTAACCTGAAGATCGATCCGAGCGGCTGATATTATTTAGCCACGAGCTCCTCAGATTAATTAATGCAAATTGAAAATAAATCAATAAAGTAACTGTACTTTAAATAATACCAATCTCGGCAGCCAGTTACTGAGCCACTGCAGGACAAAAGCCTTTACTCATACAAAGAAATAATAAGCATTTATAACATTAATTAAAGCGGCTTGGCGATTTCAGGCTTAGGTTAATAATAACTCCAGGTTACGAACGATGATTTCCTTCACTGATGTCAGTGATTCATCTGCCTAGCCTTTTCCCAACTATGTTGGGGTCGGTTTCAAGCCTAACCGGAGGCAGCTGAATACCAGTATTTTACATGGAACGACTGCCTATCTGACCTCCACAACCCAGCTAGTACTGGGTGATACGATACCCCTTGGTAAGACTGGTTGTCAGACTTTTGGGCCACTGACTACCTGTAACGACTGTCAAAGATGTATAATTGACAGCCGGGACGAACGACTTAACGTGTTTTCTGAGGCACTGAGGAAACTCGGTATGTAATAGGTGGCCACCCATCCACAGACCAACCCAGGCAAGCGCGGCTTAACCTGACGGTCGACCCGAGCAGCTGTTATTATTTTAGCCACGAGCTCCTCCCTGAAGTCAGTGCTTATTTTACTTAATTAATTTTCCAGTAACTTGTGTTGTTAGCTTTCTATCTCCATCATATATTTGCCTTTAATTTGCGAAGTAACATCAGCTGATGTTAAGAAGAAACAGATAAATTAATAATATCTGGTTAATTTCTTGTGTGTATTGTGTACCAGTCTCTGGTTCAATAGCGGTATAAAAAACTCTTTGAATCTTATTTAGGAATCAGAAGGAAACATGTGTATTGTTCTGGTTATCGTCTATTGAATTTATTTCAGCATTTGCATTGCATTTCGTGATCTAACTTATAAGTATTTATATTGCTGGCTCATCTATACTTAATTATTATAAACTAACTGTGCCCCGTGGTTTCAGCCGTCGTTTCTTTTTTGCTCAGCTGCGGGGGGTCGTAGGGTGATGTTAAATAAAGAATAAAAACCATATAACCTTTAAGACTTAGGCTATCAAATACAAAAAGATTTTATCAAATCGGGCTGTTAGTTTCAGAGATTAACGCATTCAAACAAACAAACGATTGAGGTTTATTTTCAATTTGCGTTTATTAATTCCGAAGACCTTTTTTATCTTTTAGCGTCTGATTACCGTAAGCAATAAATATTTCAACAAGTAGTTCAGATCTATTTGTTTATCCATTAAAGATGTGTGTCGGCAAACAATATTCTGCACCTCTGCACAAGTTTGCTTGAATAATCTTTTGTTTTATCTTGTGTTTAAAGACTCCACCTCATAAAACCCTACCGCAATTTCGACTACGAACCCTCGAAGTATTCACATCCATCACTGTAAGCTTAAACTACTAACTTCAAACGTCTCCATACCGTGCCACTATCAACTAAAGCTACCATTTACACGAACATACACATAAACTCTTAAGCACTAACACTTACACTCATTCACTGTCCATTGCCTGCTCAGTACTGTGAAACAAATTGCTTTTACATACAAAGCGAGCGATAAGACCGCCAGTTAGCAGAACATCGCTCGTCTCAAAGGACCGATAGAATTTAGTGGTCCTTTTTTCTTCCAGTACGATCCGTAAGGGAATTTTCCTTTTGTGTATTAGCATGTTTGATTGTTGTGGCAAGCTGAATTATAGTTTAGTCTAAGTAATATGAGAATTTGTGGATATTTCTGTTGTTTTATTGATGGACTAAGCATAGCATTTTCAGCCTATGGAGATACCATAACTTTAACACAGGCCTTTAATTCTGAGAGAATATGAATAAAATCAAGCCATTGTTAGAAACATTTTCTTAATCTAACTTAGCGCTATGAATGATCGTAACAAGATATATTTTAACATAGTTAGAAAACAGAGGTGCACGGACTAGGCTGCGCCTGTATCTTTGGGGCCGTGGTTGCGTTAACTTCACATTAAAACACATATTAGTTGATGTGATAGTTAACAAGGCATTTCGGTAAGTAAGTAATTGTGGATTATCTTTTTACAAAAAAAGAAAAAAAAATACAATTACAAAATAAAAGTACTATATAACTGATTTTGCTGATTCTATTATAAATATGGATATGCGAGTAAAACGGGCATCGTCTGGCTAAGTGGCTTTTTGCTTCGGGAAGAGAAATGTTGTAGAGTCGTTTAGAGACAAGGTTTTTATAATCGGATCTATTTTTTTGGGTTTTGTGAACATTTGTAATGTTGCGTTTAAGATAAATAATCCGCCGAACTCTTAAGCCAGCGAACTCTTTATGGATTAGATCTGTTGGAGAAAGGTAGTGGGCTCTGATCCACCACACGAGTCAAGTGCGGGTTGGTGGATGTCATCAATTTATGTCTTTGATTTGTTGTCTCTTAGACGTACCGGTTTCCTCACGATGTTTTTATTGTTAAATAATCATTATTATAACTCTATCTATAAGCTTCATGACAATATTCAACCGTTTCCTTGATTCGAATTCAAACTAAAAAAAAACAAATACGCATTATTTTGGTACCTACCACGGCTATAACTGTCGCTCCACCAAAAAAAAAACATTATGGATGTCAAAAGTCCGAAACAAAAAGTCACCGAAAAAAAAACTAACATTCGAATTTTAAATATTCAAAACCAGCTGTCCAACAGTTTCAGTATTCTGTACACAGTCTGTTGCAATGTCATAAAAGAGATAGTGCCGGCCCGGAGCCCGCATCGTCATAACGGGTGACAACTAGTAAGGGATACTAGTTTACCACGGTCCCGCGTGAAATTCAACATTTAAAGTTCGTAGCCACTAACTTTACTGTAGGTATAATTTTTGTATGACAATTTGGCGTGGAGTTTTTTTACACTTCGATGAAATTGAGATTTTCTACCTTCTAGAAAACAAATTTGACGCCTATATTCCCGAAGGAATTGGTTGAGGTGTAAAGTACATCCACACCTTCCCTGTGTTGTTTTTTGGCTGACTGAGGGTAATGTGTTTATCAGCCTTGATAAATGTATGTTTGTTCCCTTGTGTCACTCGAGAGCATACGCATGGATTTTGATGATTCTTACGTCAATAGAATTGTCTTAATCTTGCGAGTCTCAGTCACTAACGACATGACAGTAATCAAAATTCAATATGGCGACAATCAGACGCCACTTTACCTCATTGCAAGCGCAATTTTAAAGTCTCATAACTTTATCATCTATAAATTACCTACTAGCTGATGCTCGCGGCTTCGCCTGCGTGGAGTTTGGTTATGATCCCACGGGATCGTACTAACGGGATAAAAAGCCCATGTGTTAATCCAGGTTATGAACTATCTGCATGCCAAGTTTCATCCAAATCCGTTCAGAAGTTTTTGCGTCCATCCATCCATCCTCACAAACTTTCGTATTTACAATAGTAGTTAAACTTAATCCAAAAAAAAAGAAGCTTCTCCTCTGCCATCAACCTTGTGTGCGGTTGATGTCAAGTGGGCTTATCCAACCTCTGACTCCCAAACCCAGAAACCCGACTCCCACCTTCCCGATGCAGGAAATAGAAAACTGCCAGACAAGGCATGGTACTATTTCCTTGGCCAGCTTCTAGTTCATTCATAGACTAATGTAAAAGTAATAAATACGGCCTAAACATGGATTCAGGCATACTCGTTCAGATCCAGCCTGGCCTTTGCTGTCCTCCCCCGGCGACGCCCGCCCGCCTAGGCTCGTACCCCACAGGGGTGCCCTTAGCGAGTAGTCACTTAGCCCTGGCTGGAGGCCTTACACTTAAGGCACCCACAGGATAGTCCTGTTAAGCACACGACAACCTCCCAGGTTGACCTGCCAGATGCCATTCCTGAAAAAAAAAACAAAAGATTTAGGCATACGGCATACCACACGGTCCGTGCGTCATTTAAGTTTACATACCGCGCGATACCGGACGAAATTCATTTGTTTCACAATAATATTATTGTTTTGCTCCTTAGTACGAACACACGTGTTGCGATTTTAAAATAAAACCACTAAAACTGACATGATTTATTATGTTTTTTGTATGGGTTTGTGTGTTTTTGCTGGATGTTAATTATTTAATTTGGCCAAAACAGATCGTGTTTTATGTTTAATTTTGTTGATCGATGTTTTTATGAAAACAGAGATGACAGGTACTTAAATGAATAAAACCGAAACATAATCATTTATTATTTATCAGGCATAAAACCCATTTCTAAGCAAGATGTGGTACGTGACGTACACCATATTTATGTTTTCAACTTATCACTTTCATCCTGTTTTCCCTAGCAAATTAAATTTGTAGTGTTTTGTTTTGAGAACTCAAAATCACGGCTCCGTATCACAAGATGTAATTCGATTACACAGTTCAACAGTTAAAATCACAATAATAACTAAAATCATTGAAACGTAAATACCAGCTTTGAAATTCAAATGATTAATTAATTCGTTTACTCAAACCTCAATACCTCATACCGCACGCGGAAAACAAATCAAAGCGTCACAGTCGACAAATTAATATTAACACACAGCATTTCAACTAGGAACAAATGTTCGGAATTTAATCACATACACATGCAAAGCTTTTACACGAATTTTAAATATGTTGCCGGAACAGGTTACTCGTGAGTAAATCGGGGCTGTCACTGGATCCGATCCAGCCGGTACTTTGCTGCCTTCCCCCAGCGACGCCGTAGAAAGGTGTGCGTACCCCACTGGGGGTGCCCTTCGCTTAGTAAACTAAGGCTCATTTAGGGCCGGCTTTTAAATCAAACATATAGCGATGCAAAACTTATTATTTTGGGGGCCAAAATGAGATAAGTGTCCTGCCCTGGATGTAGCCCTTAGTATCGAGGCACCGTTTAAATATACATTAACCTCCTAGGTTTGCATCGAGACAAGAGGCTGCACTTTATGTGTGCAGTGCAACATAACAAAAAGTTTAGTTGACAACCTTAACACCCGCGTTTGATTGGCTGAGTTGATTTACTGCACATCTTTATACTGTGCCGCATCATACCGCATACGTATGCGGCGTATCAAAACATTTACTATGAATTAAACGTAGAGTAGCTTCAAGATATAACATTACCGTATCACTGATCACCGTTTGATGTTCGAGATATTCAATCACTCTATTGCATCGTGAAGTGGCAATATGGCTAATGTATCTAGTATAATATGCTTAACTAACTCTGTTTGCTATTAACACATAAAACGGGATATTTACAACTATTCAATACGTGGTAAATATCCCGTTTTATATATTAAATAGTAATGTTAGTGACCATGTCAGTTAAAAAACTTATAACTCTGTTTGATTTTCGCCGACTTCAAAAATGGAGCATTTTCTGTGTTTTGGAATGAGGATTAAATTAAAATGTTTGGTCTTTGTGATTTTCTGGTAATTATATGCTAATGATTAATATGTAATTATTATACCAACGTGCGGTGTCTGACCAGATGTATGAACGTAGAGGAGGCGAAAGGCAAATGTAACGATCGTATCAGGAGTTTTGTAGTTTCTGCATACTCCCATGGTAAAAATGCGTGATGTATGCATGCTGATGAATCCCCACTTTTCTTCACCAAAGGCCAACATCAACCAACCTTGAATCCCAACTGTAAACAACTGAATCAACCAGAATTAACAGACCCTTAATAAATAGTTGTACAACTCCAAATTCCGCCATCCTCAAGACTTACGAAGTTGGAATATTCCATACAAATAGTTTTACTCGTAGACCTATCGTTGTCCTGGTTATCGATCTGTCTTATTATAGACAGGCGAGCGTTGTTTAAAGGCTAGGGGGGGTAAGCAAGAGTGAGCATGACAGTGGATGGTAACAACATTGATCTAGCGATTCTCAATCTTTCGGACAAAATACTTGAGTGTGATTACCTTGTAATGGATGTAAAAATACCCCTAACAAAGACGAAGTGCATTTGTTCGCCCCATCAATGTGATAATTTTTTTGTTCTACACCATACCTGGGACCCTTCTAGTTATGGAGATATTGGAGGTCAAAGTTTCAACTTTTTCACAACTATTTTTTTTAATACAAATTTTTAATGTTATTATTTTTAATGGTTTACTTTAAATATCTCCATGACCCCTGAACTACTCAATGCATCCATCAGCACAATGCCCATGTTTTGAGTACGTTATATTGAGTCCTACCGTAAAACGTAATATTTCACACGAAAAAAAAAGTCGTTTCGTAGCAATGTTTTTTGTGTTGAGTTACTTCGTTTGATGTACAGAATGCTTGGTTAACGGCTTCGTGAAGAATCCATTTATACCTTGTACATTTGACTGTGATGTATGTGACCTATAACTAATTCCTCATCACAATGCAAACTTGTCCCAATCGTATAGTGTTACGTTACTTATAGTGAGCTAAGCTAGCTATGTGATTGGCTGCACTTCTACCAGAGATATGCCAAGATGAGCGTGAAACTAGCCAATCACATAGCTTGCTTAGCCCACGCTGTGATAACAAAGATATTATTGGTTAGTTTTACACACATCGCTCGCTACACTGGTGCAAACGCAGCCTGCTTCGTCATCTCCGATTGTTTAGGTATGTCTGAGCTTGATTGTATAAAAAACACGTCAAAATAAATTAACAAACCAAAGTGATTTGATTAATTTCGATGTGTTAAATTAACATCAGGCACACAAGTCGATTCACCGGAGCATTTTTAAACCCTTACACACACAGTCAACTGTATTTTAATATTGCTGGATATTTAACTGATTGCTTGTGAGTCTCGCTTTCAAATGATCGATAAAAATGTTACATTTGACGTATGTTCGACTTCTTGAATTTATGGGCGTAGTTTACGACTACGAGTGTACTCCTACTGAATAATATGTAAATGGGGTTGGCAGCAAGGTCGCCATGTTCCTTTAACGATGCTATAGTTTACCCTTCACTATTTGTCTGCCCCTACCCCTATTACATGGGACATAAACATAACTGGCGAAATATGGGTGTACTATTAGGTACACCTCTGCCTAACCCTTCGGGGATTACAGGCGTGAAGTTGTGTTATATTTAGTTGACTGCTTCGTTGGTGTCTAGTGGTCGCAAGCGCTACAGCTGAGCATGATTCCCAGATCGTACATCTGTGCCGTGACCATGGCTTGCAGTGGCCTATACCGCTTACATCTCTAAACAAAGCGAAGCTCTAGCGCGTAGTTGAGCTGTGGGCTGTTGTGTATCAGCAACATAGCAAGTCTTTTTATCACAAATGTACTCAATTATCCTGGTTGTTTCAGGTCATAACAACAAGTCGGTGCTTGGTGCTTTGCGCCGAGAGCCGCAACGAGATGGAGTCCTGGGCAGGCGCACTGCGCGGAGCCCTGCATCGTGGGGCTGATGTGGCGGACCTGGTGGCTCGGCTGTCTTCTGGAGATCATCACTGGTAAGCTATATATATATATACTTTTAAGCCTAATCTGTCCCACTTCATGGCCTCCCTCCATTCCTTTTAATTCTCTCGATGTCGCTCGAAGCTGTGGGCCCTTACATCGCTAGATTGGAGCCCTAAGACAGCTAGACAGGGTCGCAGCAGATCGAGGTGAAGATTGCGGGACGCCTTGGATTGCGTCCACATTAATTGGCGATAAGAAATACTATTAGCATAGACAAATAGAATTGGGCGAAAATGTGGCCACAGTTTGGGCTGCAAGCAGCAGGAACCGACGATGCGGCAGGCCCAGAATCAGACGGTGTGACGAATTAGACTCCTACCTAAAGAACTTGGCTCAAATCGTAAAAGAAAATGGTAAGATGGAAGGCAGGTCTTTGCCCTGCAGGTGGACACAGCGGACCCATCATCATCATCATCATAAAAAATAGTACAGACGTTTTCAGTCGTTTCTTTGTATAGGATACTTTACTACAGTGCTGAACCACGGACAATCCTCAATTCCTCACCAAACCGAAAAATTCCTAGTAAAACTGAAAAACCATTGCTTCATTATCTTTTTGAGGTAAATAATGTTGCAGCTTTCAGAGTGTTTCTGCGAAAATACTACAGTCTGAAAGTTACACGGAATCGTTGGAAAACGTAATACTAGCGGTCTCACAAACCAAAAGATTAATTACTATGCCATTTAGTGAAAATGTGCATTCACGCGAAAAATTGCACTGCACAACGTAACTGAAATAAAAGTGAATGTTGTAAACACAGATGATTATATGGAAGTCCATCCCAAAAACCGGCCAAGATCGAGTCAGACTCTCACACGAAGGGTTGCGTACTACAGTATGTATAAAACTACATACTCAAAAAATGCCGAAAAAACACGTTTCTGGCTCCCATTTTTTTATTATTTGTTGTTATAGCGGCCAAAGTAATAAGTACACACTTTGTGTCTGCCTATTTCGGTTCCAATGGAGCCCTTGTATTAGGGCCCAGTTTGGCTCCCATTTGGGTGCAGAACTTCCAAAATGTAATTAAATAGATGTGCATCTTTAGTAAGATCGGCTATAAATCCAGAGTCAGCGGGAAACTAATTAT
Source organism: Standfussiana lucernea (assembly GCA_964057025.1). Classification (NCBI taxonomy): domain Eukaryota; kingdom Metazoa; phylum Arthropoda; class Insecta; order Lepidoptera; family Noctuidae; genus Standfussiana; species Standfussiana lucernea. The sequence continues at coordinate 15,648,766 of OZ059786.1, read as the reverse complement.
AAAGCCGCGAAAATGCGATATTTTCAGTTTTGACCATTTGGAATTTAAGAATGAGTTTATTTATATTGGCAAGCGCATTAGTTGAACAAAGAAATTTAAAAGTTTTAGCCCTAATTAATCGTGTTATTTTTAACGGGCCTCTTCTGAGCAAAAGGACTAATAAAAAGGAGAAATAATATCGGGAAGGTTTTTAGTCTCTTGAATCTTAGGACATTGATAAAGATATTTATGTTTGTAAGCAGGTTTTTATCAAACAAGATCGGTGATCGGATCGATATCCAACTGTCCTGATAAGAAAAAGCAAAACAATTTCAGACGTCCCGTCTGTATCATTTCAAGTCCAGATATACATATGTACGGTCCGATCATGTGATGACCACGCAGATTTGAGTTTACTTGTCCAGTCAGAGAAAGTGTCAAGTGTTCATCAGTAATTTGTGTAGCTCAACTCCGAGCTTTAGATTACAGTTTGTTGCAAGAACAGTTACAAACGTGTCTTGATGGGCCGTATCGGAATATCGTGTAAACACAAGGAATATGGTAACTTAAAAAAAAACCGCCGTTTCATACATTTTGAACGTGCAGGTACTGCACTTTTGTAGGGAACAGCTGTTTATTTTTTTTTTAATTACCGATAAATAATTTCCGAATTTCAAATGAGGGGGGGGGGTTCAAAATGATGTACTGGATATGTGGTAAGCGTTTGTGCGTCGGTGTCCGTTGTACCCTGCATAGTCTCAATAGTAGAATAACAGCACCCTCATGCAAGGTCGATCTTTATCGCGATATAAGAATGGTTGATGGACTAACCATAATAAAGCGTTCGAATGATCCATCTATCAAATTATATGGTTATTTCATTTTGATAGATCGACCGTTTAATGGACGTCATTAAATCTAAATTCTGATTTCCTTTATTTACCGGAAATCACGAGTTTATGTAGTAACTTTTTCATCACTTACTATAATGTTTTTTTCTTATATTTTGGGGCATTTTTCCTTTTGTATCTTAACTTGGCTTTTATCTTATTACTTCCACTATTTTCCTTAACTATTTCTTTACCGTTCTCAGTAACGTGATCACTTCAGGCAGTTTCCTTATTTCCATTTACATGTGCTTTAACTTTATTTCTGTCTCTGACATAAGGCTCTTAAGCTTAACGAGGAGACGAATTCAATTAGCAGTACTTATTATCTTGTAAGGTGGATTTTTTATGCTTTTAGCTGTCTTGGCTCTGAGTCATGTGAACACGGGGACAGTTAATATTATGTAGATGTGTTTAACCAGTATTACCCAAAATCATCATCTGCCTAGCCTTTTCCTAACTATGTTGGGGTCGGCTTCCAGTCTAACCGGACAACTTTTTCACAAGTTCTTTTTTATAACAAGTTTTAATGTTTATAACTTTACTTTAAATACCTCCACGACCCCCGTACTATTCAATGCATTCATCAGCACGTTTTGAGTGCGTTACCAATGTAAAAAATACGTTTTACGATAGGACTCAATAGTCCTATCGTAAAACGTAATTTTTCACCTTATAAAAAGTCGTTTCCCAGCAATAATTTTTGTAGAGTAGCGTAGCTAATTTGGTGTACAGAATGCTTGGTTGACGGCTTTGTAAAGGGTCCGTTTACACCTTGTATAGTACGTGTATCCAAACCCATTACCTTATTGCTATCATCACGGCCACTGTGCCATTTGGCATTTTTTATCCATTTTTTACCCCAAAAAAGCGTCATTTCCCAGCAATAATTTTTGCGTAGAGTTACTTAGTTTGATGTACAGAATGCTTTGTTGCCAGCTTCGTGAAGAGTCCGTTTACACCTTGTATTTATAGCTATAGTACCTACTTCTTCAGACGAATTCCTTTACAAGATGAAGAAACTTAGTGAGTCAAGAGATCGGTATTGCAAATACTTGTAAACTGTATTCAAAGACTTCAACAAGAACATCTCTGAATCCTTGACGAAATTAAGCTGAAATTTGTAATGGAAATGTAAGTAATAGTGTAAATACCGATAAACGTTTACAACGTAACAAACAATGTTACACCGCGAAGCAATTTCACGTAGGTATATGGCTGACTTTTGAAATTAAATTTGAATTAAATATCGTTGCTTGTCTCAGTTCTTTAATGATGTCGAAAATTGTAAACGTAAGTTTTGCTCTACCGCATCAAAATAAATACCACGTTTCTGTTTCGTATGCAAAGACATTTAAATAATACTAGCGGCCCGCCCCGGCTTTGCACGGGTGCAATGTAGATCCTTATATTTTATTTATTATAATATGCATGTTTTATACATATAAACCTTCCTCTTGAATCACTCTGTCTAATGATGGAAACCGCATAAAATCCGTTGCCCAGTTTAAAAGATCTAAGCGTACAGACGGCGGGAAGTGATTTTTTATACTATGTAGAGATTATCTGGGTGGCCGATACTGTTAATCGCACAGATCGTTCGACGTATGAGCTCATTCTTTCCAATGTTAATTAACACTTTTTCGAGCGGCAAGGGCACATAACAACACCAGACAAGACAACAACAACAAGATTTACATATTAGATTTTACAAAAGAACAATAAGAATAAATTGTGTTTTCAAGACACAGAATGTAATCGTTTGCGTTTGTTCTGGATCCCGTTCGATTACTCCGTGCCAAAAAAAATAATGCTTGCAGATTGTTGTTGCTTGTCATCGATTTGGGTTAGTGCACATGACATTCGTATCAACGAACCAGCTGCATAAAAACAGTGTAGGTAGGGTAGGTACTGCCAAGTTCACTGACGGTCGACCACTTTTAGCCGTCAACCAAGTGTTCTGTACATCCGACTAAGTAACCCTACGCAAAAGTTATTGCTGGGAAACGGCTTTTTTTTGGGTGAAAAATCAAGTTTTACGATAAAACTCAATGTAACGCACTCAAAACATTGTGCTGATGGATTCATTCAATACTCGTAGTACCTAAACGGGTCATTTAACCGTTAAAACTAATATAACAAAAGAAACTTGTGAAAAAGTTGGAACTTTGACCTCCAATGTCTCCGTAACTAGAAGGTTCCCAGGTATGGTTCAGAACAAAAAAAAAATGATCTCCATGACTGGGAGAACCGAGGAGGGTCTATTTACACCCTTTATAGGCTGAATACGCATATTCAGCCTATAAAGGCTGCTTTGTCCTGGAAAGACATCCAGAAGTGCGTCCAGTGAATAAATATTCCACGGAACATATTCCACATGACGGGCAACATACGTGATGGTCCCGACACAATTATATTCGTTAGCCGAGTGGCAGAATGACGGCAAGCATGCGGCAATCGGAACCGCAATTGTGCGCTGCACCACGCCAATCCCAGGCTAACCACGCTGGGATTTGATGAAATATTTTCAATTTGAACTTGGTTATTTTTTTAGTGGGGTTGTGGTAAAGACGACAGCAGATTTAATTAGTTTTATTTGACCAGGAATGTGTCTGTAACGGCATTACAAAAAATAGTACTGCGACATAGTAAAAAAAAGAACTACAGCGCCATCTATGATACAAATGAAGAACTAACATCAGAATTCGAAATCACGTAGTTGAAGTTATCCGCGACTTCAGAATGTATAGAAAAACCCGACATCAACTGTCGGGCAGTAGCCCGCCAGACACGATACCTATTGATGATTATATTGTCGGAGGATCCTCCCTTTTCAACGGGGGATGAAGAACTTTACACCCTGTTCTTTATACCCCTTTTTTTCCAAATGAACCCCGTCAGTTTGTGCTGACATCTCTTTGAGGCGCTCGTGGAACACAACGCGCCATCGACCCGGGCCTGGCCCTTACCGGACGGCGAGCTACCCATTGCTCGTCGTCCGCAAGCCCGCGCCTACGGTGGCCGGGAATCTGCTTGGGATTCCCGACGCCCGGGGCGTCTCCTACGGTGGCTGGGGGCGTGAGGGCGCAGAGATTGCCTCTCCCTCACGCTTTCCGCCTCCTCCTTCGCGAGCATTACTGCTTCGTTCTTTATAGCCATAAAATTCTAAATGTTATACGGTTTCGGTATGGGAAATGCAGTTTCAAACTGCATTGCAGATTAAATACGTAGATTAACCAAGAAGAAGATTAAGATTACAAGGTTAACCACCGGTGTAAGGTGGATCTAGTCAAGTAGCTGAACTTCAGTAAATGGTTTTAGTTACTTTTCAAAGTCAACCACGCTACAGTGACACAAATATCTTTTGTCGCACGAATGACAGTGAGGTGCGGTTGGTAAGAAATTGTATTACCTAAAAAAAACGTCTTAACATAACACAACAACACGCCTGTAATGCCAGAAGAGCAAGGCAGAGTAGGTGAGAGTAAGTGCACCTAATAGTACACCCACGTTTCGCCAGTTATGTTTAAGTCCCATGTAACAGGGGGAGCCTATTGCCATCAACCGGGCACAAATCCAGACTCCGTGGCTGTGATTGAGAAATTCCTGATGGAAAAACCCAATAACACTGCCTGACCTGGGAATCAAACCCAGGACCTCATGCTCAGCAGACCACTAGACCAACGAGACAGTCAAATAAAAGAAAATATCATCATTAGTTCCGAATGCGGCCGCGCGCCAAATGATCCTTGTACAGCTTTAATTCCTTATCTTATATTTCAACCCTTCAGTGCAAAATATGCTATCCCAATGTCGACACCACAGTAACGATATAAGTATAACCTACTGAAAGCTCACAAAGCATCGCTCACGTCGTATTATCCAAGTTGAAAACTGAAAACGAACTAAAAAAGTTCCCTTTGTGCATCTGGCTGTGTGTCAAACAAAAGTGTTCATTTTTCAGGTTTGAGGCACGCTCGCTCCGAAATTTCAGAGCTTTGTACTTGATGGGCTTTATTTTGTACCATATTTTGTCTTAACGAAAGTTTTATAACTATAGGGTTTATAATGTTCAAAAATATTTCAGGGCATTTGTAAATCAGGTTAAGGGTGAAATCACATTTGTCACCATCGATTGGCATTTAGCTCAAAATCTAAATATAAAACCTATATTTTCCCCTCATTCAAGCAATAAAAGTAAGGTAGCATGGGAGCATGAAGCTCTCTATAGTTTCTGCCTACACCCATGGGCAAAAGGCATGAATTTATGTGTCTAAGTATGATCTTCCCCCATAATTTTTTTTTCCCCAGGTACGCAGCCACACACGCCCGCCCCACCTTCTGCAACGTATGCAGAGAGCCGCTGGGCGCGCTCGGCACTGCGCACGCGCTGGCCTGCGAGCTGTGCAAGTTCAAGGCGCACAAGCGATGCGCTTCGCGAGCGCCGCCATCTTGCAAGTGGAGCACGCTCGCCTCGCTGGGGCCGCATGTGGTGGAGGACACCGAGGGGGTAGGTTTCGAAATGTTCTTTTTTTAACCCCCGACGTATTATATTAGCATATTACACCTCGTATTATAAGCGTGAAGGCTCTGTCGTAATGTGTATTTATAACACATTTACTCGTAAAGGGTCTCTTATTTCACCAATTTCAATATCGTATTGTATCTCATTACGTACTTGTGCCTTATTGTAATGTAAAACGCACGAGTTTCTTTTCAATAAGGTAAAACGCATGGTTTATCAAGATGCTCAGTCTAAAACGAACGGTACTTTTTTAAATCTTAGCAAAGAGTTTTTATGTCAGAAAAGTGGTCAACATTTTATGAATAAAATTAACTTTGGGAGATCAAAATACAATAAATAAACATTTCATTCTTTAATTTAATTAATTTTGACAATAAATTACAACCATTTATCTGTAACAAAAACACAAAAATATTAATTTACTTTATTAGTAATACTGGCTGCATTTGTGCATTTGCCTTAAAAAAAAAAGCGATGATGCGCGCGCATCGCTAATTTGTGAACAAGTAAAAATTATTCCGCGCGCTTCTTCTTTTCGCTATATTGTTTTATTTGAAATGTCGTCAAGTAATGATGAATTTATTAATTCGACACCGCCAGAAGTCTCAGAGGCAGCGAAAAAGGCTACTCTAAGCCTCTTTCCCGATAGAGTTACAAGCGTATCAAAATTTCATCTTATGGAAAACAAGCAAAGATGCAAATTCATTTTTAGAAAGTGTGTTTTTAGCCTATTTTTATTTATTTCCTCGCAAATATGTTATAAAACGTCGTATGACATGCGTGCGCTTTGATAATTACAGCCTCTGCTTTCTTCTAGCAATATCGCCTCGGCTGTAATTTTCAACTTACCGCACTTATATCATAATGTACTATTGTATGTGTGTCTATCTGTGGCATCGTAGCTCCCAAACGGGTGATTCAGTTTCAATGCAGTTTTTTCAGGGTGGATCTTGGTTCGTTTTCAGAGTTCCGATGCCAAAGGCAAAAAACGGACGCATGCGTAAAAAATTGCATCAAGGTTTCTAACTCGGGGTTGGCTTCCAATCTAACCAGATGCAGCAGTAAATCTATTACCGGCCAAACCCAATTTCAGGTCAAACTAGATAGAACCCAATAATTGCAGGGTATAGGCCTCAAAATTCAATCGATAGAGAATTGTCTGTTCATTGCTCTTTACAATACTGCAACGCGAAGTTGCATATCTACGCTACTGATAAATCAAATAAGGTAAACTTTGCAGGCTGGGCGACAGTATCGCTACCTACTACGAGTACATCGTGCCTAAATCGCTTCAAAAAGCAATGTGTGACTGCCTTTATAGACGTGACACAGTACAGCTAAAATAAAATATAGATAATGTCAATAATTCTAAACAAAATATGAATCTCAAAGACAACTGGGCAATTTCTGACCTTATGCCAACAACTGGCACCAATGTGCCACCAGTAATCTAAATTGTGCCGTGATGATGGCAATAAGATCATGGAATTTGGGTGGACGTCCTATACAAGGTGTAAACGGACCCTTCCCGAAGCCGGCAACCAAACATTCTGTACATCAAACTAACCCTACGCAAAAATTATTGTTGGGAAACGAGTTTTATTTTTGGAGTGAAAAATTACGTTTTACAGTAAGACTCAATGTAACGCACTCAAAACACTACGCTGATAGATGCATTAAATAGTACGGGGGACTTGGAGGTACTTAAAGTAAAAGTTAACACTTAAAAACTTGTGAAGGAAATGGAACTTTGACACCCGATATCTTCGTAACTAGAAGGTTCCCGGGTATGGTCCAGAGAGAAAAAAAGATTGTAATGACGTGGAGAACAAGTACTTTTCGGCTTCTTGAAGGGTCTATTTACACCTATTAGATGATTAAGTAAACATAAACCCTTTGAAGAAAGAGGCGGTAATGTGATTTCAAGTTATATCAAGGTAGCACAATGACCTGTTAGGTCACACAAACATCGTTCTACTATACACGATAAACAGCGTTCAAAATCGACTTGGCAACACGTAAACACACACGCTATGTATGTCAATATACCTACGTATGTATACAGCCGTTTTACGGCCCATGCCGTTAAAGAGACGTAAACCCTTTAACAGTGATTGTGTGTATAGTGGGTCCGAAGATTAACATCTTTATAGTTTTTAGAACGGTTTTGTAAACATTGGAAATTGAGAGGCAGAGGCGTGAGAAAATTTGTTAGTGGCGCTTGTGGTGGCAAGCGCGACTGCTGAGCATGAGGTTCAATTCCCGGGCAGTCATAGCGGAATTGAACAACACTAGTTTACACCAGTAAGAGCATAGAGCGTAAACTTACCTCGTTATTATTTTCTCTGAGGACAGAAAATTAATTCATAAGCTGATTATATTGCGCTCCAGTTTGCAAGCAGCTTAACTTTTATAGGGCGATGGAAGAACTATACAGACTATACATACACTCATTAATTTTAGAAGATTTTGATTTTCATAACATAACATCACGCCTGTAATCCCCGAAGGGTTAGGCAGAGGTGTACCTAATAGTACACCCATATTTCGCCACTTATTTAAAGTCCCATGCAATAGAGGGCGAACCAATTGCCATCAATTCGACACAAATTCAGACTCCGTGGCTGCTACTGAGAAATTCGTGATGGAAAAAACCCAATAAAATTTTGCCCGAACCGGAAATTGAACCAACTACCTCGTGCACAGCAGTCGTGCTTGCGCCCATTCGACCAACGAGACAGTCTTCAGAAGAAACACAACCTAAAAGCCCCTAAGCCGCAAACATAACGGCATTCATAATAAATACCTGAATAACATCACGATTAATAAATTGTCCTTTTGTTCTGAACAAATTATACGAGATTTGTGTTTCCCCACGTGAACGCCGCCATTTCACTAACAATACCCCTCGTTATACAAAGGGCTGAGTGGCGTTTGTGAATAGATTGAAGATTGTGTGCCTTCAGTCTTTTTGTAATTTAGAAAAAATATGATCTAGCTTGGGGTAGAATGCTAAGATTTTATTTTTAATGGGTAATGTAAAGACTACAGTACATAATATGTTACTGCAAGCTTGATAAGCCATGTTTCATGATTTCATGTATGCTTATTCTTGGTCTTTATTGCACACAAAATTAAAAGATATAAACACAAATTACAATGTATAGCTTATGTATTAGGGCGAGCTTAACCCAGAACTCGGTTTTCTTAGAAGAAACCTTCGATTGCGAGATTTGCAAAAGATGATATACCTGTGTGCATAAACAGAAATACTTACTTCTCGTAAATCAACATCATAGATGTAGAAAGGAATTAATGAATTTATGTATATGCGATATGAATAGATATGATGGGAGTAATGAATAATGGAGTACTTACCCGCTTTTCTTTATTATTTATTTTATTATCAGCCATTTGTGTCCCACCCCAGGACAAAGGCCTACCTGCCCTCCTTGCACTTATCCCTATCCATATTTATAGTTTTTCTTCATCAACATAAAATTCTATCAGACTTTTTATACTTGACAAACTTGAGTTTGGCCGGAACTCGCTTGATGTGAAGCTATGATGCGGCCTAGGGTGAAGCATGCTTGCCTGGAAGAAACCGATTCACTCGAACTTTGAATAGATCTAGATTATAATGATCATTTAAGACTGTTCATTCAAAGTAAAAGTCTTCTGACTATAAAAATGAAATCTAACTGCAAGTATATAGCAGACTTTCACCTTCACTACATAGTATAAAACAAAGTCGCTTCCCGCTGTCTGTCTGTCCCTATGTATACTTAGATATTTAAAAATACGCAACGGATTTTGATGCGGTTTTTTTAATAGATAGAGTGATTCAAGAGGAGGATTTATATGTATAATACATGCATATTATAGTAGAGAAAATATTAGTATCTACATTGCCTCCGGGGCGGGTCGCTAGTGTTTAATAAAATACATATGTTTGTTACTTCCTTGTTGGTGGTTATATTGTGTAAGTTTCACTATTCTCTCATAACGTAGCACAACTTTTGTCTTAGTTTTTATTCTCACTTGTACCCAGGGGCGCCGGCAACATATTTCCAAGTGGGTGCATTTTTCAGTTCCATTTAAACCCCTCGGTTTTTTTTGCATTCCACTTGGGACATGTTAGATTTACGTCAGCAATTCGTACATGGAGTAACTTTGTCGATTTATAGAGAAAAGCCAATCAAAAAAAAATATATAGGTTTCAAAAGCGAGCGTAACGAGCTTGAGAATTTTCCTCGAATTTGATAGGTTTCTTTTGTTTTTTATTATACCTAGAAATAGGGCTAATTCTGCCAATTTTTAAGAGGAGCTTATACACGCAAAGGACATTTAATATGTCTGAGCCAGCGAAGCGAGCTCGAATATATTAGGATGTTCTTAAATCTTTTATATGTATTTTCTTTCCCGACAGGTGGGTGCAAGTGCACCCCCTTGCACCCTGCTGCCGGCGCCCATGCTTGTACCAGCGAATATTTTCCGTTGGATAGTTTCATTGTTTATATGGTGGTAAAATTTTCTAAAGAAAAGCGGTCGGCAAGTAATATCAAGGCTTTTAGATGAAGCATTTTAAATAAATATGTTTGGGATATCGCCAAGCTGTTGGTCAACCCATCACGTGACCAGAGGGCTGGCCTTTTTTTGCCAAAGAATCAGCATTGCCATCCAACGTGGCAATGCTGCCAGCCGTCGGGGCAATTTTCCCATTAACAATGATGTGGTCGAATTATTTGACGCCCTGTAATTCTTTTCCCATTGCGATACTTGTACATATTTTTTATTATTATTCCTTTAAATGCAATGTTGACTTAACAAAACTGGATCCAACTTGTCATTGTGTTCCAAATTTCATACGGCAGCTTATATCACTGATTTAAAAAGGGCAAAGAGCTTTCTTTGTAAATGAGCAAAGACAACTCTTCTCCTAAGTTTCTTTTTTGTATGAGTAATCATTATTTAATCAATTTATAATTGATGGAAGCTCCTAAACTTTAAGTTCATTTTCATAAGTAACTATATTGGTATTGGCAAGGAGGGTATCGGAATTAATCAGTTAATGGTAATGGAAGTAGCTACAACACTAGACGCTAGAATCCTAATAACCCGCTTTATACATACACTAGCTGACCGTCGCAACTTCGTCTGAGTAACATTTTTGTTTAATGCTCCGCTCCTATTGGTCGCAGCGTGATGTTTTATAGCCTATAGCCTTCCTCGATAAATGGGCTATCCAACACTAAAAGATTTTTTCAATTCGAACCAGTAGTTCCTGAGATTAGCGCGTACAACCAAACAAACTCTTTAGCTTTATTATATCAGTATAGATAACCTCACGCCTTTTTTCGATGGAGTTAGGCAGACACTTGCTTTATATTTCATTATTGTTGTTTGATAGCTAATTAAAACCGTATACTACACTCCTGCACATGTGTACATGATGTGGGTGATCTGTGAAGATCATCTATGACTATTAATTACTTATATCTATGGAGCCATGTAAATGACTTTTGACTCTTGCCGAAAATGCAGTTGGTATTTGAAACAACACAAAAATCCTATAACATTTAAAAGCATATCACACAACGATTTTCAATATTTTCGTAACAAAGACTCGACTGTTTCATTCTTTAAAATATCCCAAATTATTATAAGCTGCCCACTTATTTATCTTCAACAGTAATCATCCATTTCTTACAGTTGTAGAACATTGAAAGGTTCGTAATAAAAAACCAACGAATCCCAAGTACACTTTAATCAATCTGACCCTAATACCAGCATTAGATGATTGATACGCACGCCCCATTTTTGATTAAAGGGGGAATCAATGGCTGCCTTACGCAGATGCTGTATTATAGATTCGTTTTACCTCTCTGCATGGCTTCGTCATGTATGGGTATTGTTTGACAATATAATCCAGTATATGAGTTATTGAGGTTGACTATAATATAAATATTAAACGAGACAATTATAGAACATGGTTACTTAATATTTCCAAATTATTCCAAAATGATTTCTCGGGTTCGATTCCCGGGTCAGGTAAAGTGTTACCTATTGAGCTTTTCCATCAGGATTTTTTTCAGTAGCAGCCACGGAGTCTGGATTTGTGTCCGGTTGATGGCAATAGGCTCGCCCCCTTACATGGGACTGAAACATTACTGGCGATATGTGGGTGCACTATTAGGTTCACCTCTGCCTAACTCTTCGGAGATTACAGGCGATATATTATGTTGTGATTTCTCAAATAGCTCAAATGAACACAGGAGACCAAGCGTGGTGATTAAATAAGCCTACACCTGAATATGTCCGCATCACATTGTTACTAGGTATAGACATATGCATACATAGGTATACATACCATAGTCGGTATTGTGTGCAAACTACTTGCAATGTTCCGCCCAAATAGCTGTTGTTGTCTCGTGAATATTGTATGACGAGGTTGTGTTGTTAGACACGAAACACGAGAAACAACGATTTTGACGGTCCCCAGCGTATTTCTGCGTAGACCAGTTTATCTTGCTCGTGGCTATGCTTTTAGAAAAATATAGTATCAATATTTCTCGTAAGGGTGCAGAAAAGGATAATACATATGTGAGTTTATAAGACACAAAGACTTCGGACTACAACTGAAAAGTTTATACTTGAAAATCCAATTACACTACTGCAACCGAAGCTCAAACGTGGCAGCTTATGCTCAGCTGTTGCGCTTGCTCCAAAACAATAATTTTGAGAACAAAACAATAATTATTATTTACAAGATGGCAATGTTTAGATAACTAGATGAACAACGGAGTGCAACGACCTTATTTATTACAGCAAGATTTCATCAAAACACTATTGTTTTCTAATTAAACAAAAACAAACCGCCATTTTACTCAATTTTACCAGCTAAACATACTGTGCAGTCAAACAGTCTCCAACTTCCAATAATTTATTGACTCAGTAACTTTCCCTTGATAAACAGACTTCATTTGTTACAATAAGCATTCAGTTTTCATTATGATTCCAGTACATTAAAGTTGGCAGCTTTTGTCGGGATATTTTGACCAGAAAATGTGTTTGATACTCATAGTTTGTTGTTCTTAGTTGAATTGTATTGTAGACGGAGGCGAATAGTTGGAATGTTATTTGCTTTGGTAGTAAATTAATGTGGATGTGAATCTAGGATTTATTTTAGCTTAATGTACCGTTGTGGTATATTAGGGGACTTAATGCCATAAGGGCTCATTTATGGAGACGCGGTTCGTCACGCGTGTCTCGCGGAGCGTTGCACGTTTTTTTCGTTTACGGAGGGGCGACGCGTGCAGCGGCCCGCGTAATATCACACGCGCAAACCCAAACATAATTCGACAATGTTCGATGTTGTTAACAAAGACGCGGATCGTGGTGGGGCGCGGGCTAAGCCGCGTGCGCTTTGTGAACAGAGTATTGCAGGAAACTGGCTGGCCGCAACGCTGCGTCCGCCGCCGCGATAAAAGCCGCGTGCGTCGCCGCGATGTTATCTGCGGGTCCCGCCGCAATTAACGCCGCGCTGCATTTCAAGTAAACGCGCGTATAACCGCTTCTCCGTAAACACTCTCATACATCGCCATATGTTTGAATTTACTGAGGGCCGCGCCGCACGAGACACGCGACGCGCCGCATCTCCGTAAATGCGCCCTAAGGCATTCCCTGCCAGTTAACTTTGAGTTAAATAGGATGGCTAAAATAAAACTTTTCGTATGTTTAATCAAATCGTAATTGTTTTACTAAAGTTGTGAAGTATCTAACTGTTACATTTACAAATAGACCTTGTCAGTTTTGTGACGAACAAGTGGCATTCAACTTTAGGATCATAATTTGATAAAGCATTTACGTGGTTGGCATAAGCCTATTTGTAAGTGTGTTTGGTACCACATGCACTGTAGAAGTGATTTTGATGTTTTTGGTAAGTTTAGTACATACCTCAAGAAAATAATAACCAGATTTTTAAACTGCTGCATGCCATTGCAATTGAAGCGATTAAAATATGCATTATTTACAGGAAGTTTCTACCTGATTACCTGTAATTTATCTATTCACTCGCAGGGCCGCTGGAGGAGATTTCTAAATGAAATAACGGGTACCTTTGTGCTGTTTTGTCTGTATGTTATTTCACGGATATGTTATTTATGTGTACATGAGACCTTATGCCAAAATAACATAAAATAATTTTCAGCAAAAAACAACGTAAAATTTTGTTTAAAGCCAAGGATTTTTACTCAGAATTCCTTTTTTTCGAGCACCATTTTACAATTGCGTAGGATTCCACTAATTTTCAGCTATTCAGGAATTTCCGTCTCTTCAGCTAATCCTGGACTTTTCAAACTTTTTTAATAGGGTTCCGTACGGCATGGTTCTTTTGAAGTTTTAACGAATCCTTATTTGATTCGTTAAGGAAGACTTAAGTTCTGATTTTAATTATGGGAGTTTTTGAATATTGGGATCTCTGAGTTTCAGGCCGACTTGAAAAAATAAAGTAGTTTTCGAATGTCTTGAGCAGTGGTGCTCTAGTGGTATCGGCCTTGACATACAAGTTGTAAGTAGTGGGTTCGATTTGAACCTAAGCAACACTTGTTGGTTTCATTTATTTCAGCACTTTAGAAAGCAAACATCGTAAACATCCTATAGTGTATTTGTTTAGGTAGTTAAAAAAGGGTAAACAAAAAAAACCACGTGACTCATAGATGCAAAACCTTTTATTTCAAATGTTAAAATCATATTATTTAAAGTCACATATTATCAGGCTCTATTTCCGTGTTTCTTCTACATATTTAAACACATTTATCAATGTCTGTTTCTCAGATGATGAAAGAGGTCCAGTTTTGAAGCGTTTCTTCTTCGGTAATGGAAATGTGTGTACGAAGTTGGTCTGGCTAGTACCAGCCTCGGGTTCACACATTTTTCCACGATACGAATTTAAAAACCAATAATGATAAATAACAAAAACAAAACAAATAATATCACAAATTCAACAAAATCGATTCGAAACACACGCATAATAATTATTCGCAAATGTCGAAAGCGCTGTCAACAAAGGCGTCTGGTTAACCGACTAAACATAATACCTACCACATCAGTTGCCACACTACGTCCCAGTTGTACTCTTCAATTTAGCAACGTTATCTAATTCGTTGTATTTTCTAAAAGGTTTGGGGCACCTGTCTTTTTGGGCTCTTTACTAAAGACAGATTACAAAATATTACATATTATGATAAATCTAACAAAAAAATTGTGCTCAAGCAGTTAAGTACATCTACGAGGAGTAGGCTAAGAATAAATGATAAAGTTGAACATACTATAATAAACGAGGAAACTATCGTGTGATCGAAAATAAATTTAATTTTGTAAACGTATTTTTAATCAAGAAAGTGTCAACTATAAAAAACCCTTTTTACGATTTGTTTACTCTTTTTTAACTACCTAAACCAATGGAGTATAGAGCCATTAATTCGAAGACATCCATCAACCTCGGGGCTTAAAATGGCCGCTGGCTATGACCTGTGAATGCCTCCTCTTTGTGAGTACTGGGGGTCTAAAATGGCCGATATAACAGAATCATAATAGTATAATATTGTGAATAACGTTACAATTTTGTAAAATTTTCACGAAGTGATAATTCATAATATTAACTGTGTCTGTGAACATTTTAAGAATTTTAATGCGATTCTATTATGATTTTGCTAAAGCGGCCATTTTAAAACTTATGCACTCTCAAAGAGGAGGCACTCACAGGTCATGGCCAGCCTCTTATCTTTCGAAACCGTTTAGGAACTGTTAAAATAAATTTAAAAACCGTTGTTAAAACACGAGCAAATTGTAGCATTACACTACACTCTTTCCACTTTAAAACTCTAAGAAATTGTGTTAAATAATTATTTCAAGTTGAAAATTACATTTCACACGAGAAGTCACCGGCTCTGTTAGTTTAAGGTCGCCTCATCAGCTAAGCTAGAATCACGATTAGATACTTCTATATTCTGTAATCGTGGCCATATTCCCTCAAGAAAACACTTTTAATATCACTGACGAAGTGTAGCACGGTTCTAAGGGTGAAATATAATTTAAGAATGAGATAACTTGGTGTAGTTTTTCAGAGGAAAAGTTTTATGAATAAAAATATGGGGTTTTGCGTAAAGAAACATCTTCAGGAACTGCGCTTTTTCAAAGCGACTATAGTTACGTCAGTTGCCATCATGACGTCCACTAACCCGTACTGGTAGATTACGGCTCCCTCTAATGGAGAGGAGGCAGTAGTCCCAGCTGTAAAGCTGTACCTTTCCCCCCTTGTTGGAAAAAGGCTAGGCAGATGATGATGAGTTATTGATAAGGCTATAGAAATCGGGCGTTTCGTTGAAATAAATAAATTACATTTATGTGTGTTTTGTTGCAGAACATAATAATGCCTCACCAGTGGTTGGAGGGCAACCTTCCCGTCGCGGCCAAGTGCGACGTGTGTGACAAGACTTGCGGTTCGGTGCTCAGGTGAGGAACATAACATCATTACATTACTTAAACCACGAATGAACTACGCGGTCGCCATACCTACGTGACATAAAATGTTAAAAGCGGCGGTACGCTCAAGTTGGCCGCCTGCATATTTGCCAACCAATATAAATCCCAACAAAAAATAATGCTGTGTTTCACTTGGATATTTGCTGCTTCTACATCGGGCAGCACTACGGTTCTATTAACTTTCACACATAGGTATACCTACATACAGGGTGGAATTGACACGAACGCTAAAACAAGAACAGGGAAGCTTGTAACTGTTAAAATTGTTGTGTTGTGATGTTTAATAGAATGTACTTACTAACATAGAAACACAACACAAGAAAACATCACAACAAACATCAATAACATCTTAAGAAAACTGTTACCAACACTTATATGGATTCTGTCCGAAATAAATGGATAATTAATAATAAAACGGTAACCACGTATTCAGTACAACATTTTGACCGTCAGACAGATGTAGCGAATCCGTGGTAACCGCTTAATCCTAGGTGTACCTTCAACCTTGTATTATGTACTGTACAATAATGCACCTAGTGTGCGGGTAGCCAGCCACCATGCGTCGTCTATATGTATAATTATTAACCATGTCCGTACATATTGTGCTCAAGATACTGCGGCTAACCAGTGGGCAACTGAGCTATGTGGGCCTAACCGCAGTTTCGACCAACACGAATAGTGTTGTGTATATTATGCCCTAAGTGTACATTCGGACATTGTGG
Source organism: Standfussiana lucernea (assembly GCA_964057025.1). Classification (NCBI taxonomy): domain Eukaryota; kingdom Metazoa; phylum Arthropoda; class Insecta; order Lepidoptera; family Noctuidae; genus Standfussiana; species Standfussiana lucernea. The sequence continues at coordinate 15,632,108 of OZ059786.1, read as the reverse complement.
TTTCCCGCAATGCGGCGGTCCGTCAGGTTGTAGCATATCTTGCCTCTCTTAGATACTGATGCTGTTACCCTGCGTCATCCCATTGCTTGTTAAAGGCCCCGTAATTTCCAGGTTTTTCGATCTAGGATTAATGTGGACCACTGCCTCTTAGATATAGCAGAACCATAGCATGAAATTATAGTGAATTAAACTTATTCTGCTCGCCGTAAAAAAATACCGCGTAAAAGCAGAGCCGATTTTGGATTCGAAAATCGTTCGAATACATTACGTTCTCTTTGCGAGTTCATGCTAGAGCCCCAAGCCTGATCATTTTTTTTTTTAGTTAGCCTGATCAATTCTAGTTCTTAGCAAAAGCCTCCTCCAATTCCTCCATTTCTGTTGGTGTTGTGCTTGTAACAAACTGGTTGCATTTTATTGGGCTGTTTTTTTTTAAATCTTTATTTATTTACAGGCTTTTACCTTACAAAGGTACGTCAGCCTCATCATACCCTAATCTAATTAATTAATTATTACACTTAATTATAATATTATTAACACAAATATATTATTGCGTAAGCGAGGGAGATAGTAATGCAGCAACCCTGGGCTGGTTGCATTTGCATTTCATACAAAATTAACTGCATGTTTTCTCCTAAGGGCTACCCCTAGAATTTACACCAAAGAGTTCTACTGTAAAAAATTACATGATTTTATATTTACACCCATTATGGCTCTAACAAATAAAGAAGATAAAAAGGACACTCCACACAACTAAGCCACAGCCTCTCTAGTCCCGTAAAACTACCTCAAAGCCAACAATATCATTTCAGATGAACAAGCTTACAGCATTCTCAATAGCCTTTTAATCAAGCTACTTAAAGCAAGCCGCGTTACCAGTAGATAGAGCTACCGGTAATACGGCACAAAGTCTCCGGCTGAGCCGCGTAGTATCCGCGACTCCGCGTATTACCGGCGTACGGATAGCTTTGCGTATTTCTTACACACCTGTGGCGCGTATTATGAAGTTATCGTTGGGCTCAGCACTCTAAAGTCAAGAGAACATTATTACATTACGCCCGCGGGGGCTCACCTGTAGTTTGCGATAGTCCATACAATATTCACGAAACTTATCCAGGAAGATTTTTGCAAACATATGCCGAAATATGCTACAGCCTTGAAGGTCTAGCAAAACCGAAGCGAATACCGCGCGGGTTGTGGAACGATTGTGTCAACTTATTTGTATGGAGGACTGACGATGTTCAAACAGGCGGACATTGTAGCGTCTCCCTAATTAAATTTCAATCACGTCCTTACCCGTGCGGGATTTTTCCACAGTTTGAGCTGAGCTTTAAGCTATGTTCACTATAATGTATGGCTATGCTCACGCACCAACTGTGCTTCGTGCATTTCCTTTGTGTCTAAGTTTCCACTACGTTTGCGCACCCGCTATAGTTTGCTCATCTCCTTTCTGTTTTGCATAACAACGGTCATCACCAATCAGCAGAAATTTGTGTTAGACCTCGTGGGATTTTTCATAATGTAGATATTGATTTCACATAGTGCTCTGGAAACCATGCATAGACTCTGTTAACGTACTCAATGCGAGGCTGGTTTCCGGGTAAACGGCATATGCAACGCGATATCATTCTGCGTGATCCATCCTCCACGTATATGCTGACGATTGATGTCCGAAATCCTTACAACGTAGTAAGGATTACTAACGGTCATCAATGGACCGTTCGTGCATTGTAAAGCATCCAGCACGTTAGCTTAATAGAGACGGGATATTAGATATCGTGACGACATAGATCTTCATTATCATCTTTCTCCTGCTCTTATCTCCATTTATTTGGGGTCGGCGCAGCATGTTTTCTTCTTCCATAGTTCTCTGTTTCTCATGTCATTTCATCGGTCACCTCCTTTCTAGCCATATCAATCTGCACACAGTCCATTCATCGTTTCGTTGGTCTTGTAAGCCTTCTTCATTAAAACTTTCCTCACATAACAGATCTTCATACGTATTATTAGTAACACATTACATAACATTACCCCTGTATTATCTGATGTCCGTGTCTTGGCTCGCAAATGCGATTATTGAGCGTTCGGTCCTTGGTTCGATTCCCGGGTCGGGCAGTGTTATTGGGTTTTTCCATTAGGGATTTCTCAATAGCAACCTGAGGTTTGGAAGTTGGAGGTGTGATGCCCCCGTGCTTCGAAAAGCACTTTAAGATCTTTCACCGGTCTTGTCAGATTGCCGTCCCATCGGAATATGAGAGTTTGAGGTATTGTCAGGCGCAAAAGCTAGTTTTTGTTTTACGACCTCAACGTAGCACAACTCAGCTGTGTATTCTAAGATCGTTTGGGCGATACATTTGGCGGAAACGTGAGCCTGATTAAAGACACAAAATTTTTAATGAAAAGATTCGGTGTTTGAGTTTGTGTGGAGCCGGTGAATTCTGCCGTGTTGGGTGAATTCGTAAATTCTATTCGATTTTGTAAACGTCGTTTTTAGGTCACAAATAATATTAAAAAGCTCAGCAGGTGTGACAAACCAAAAAGCTACGTATATGCAGTTATTCAAAAAATCTTTGTTTCCAGGTAACACGGAATATGTGAAAAAAAAATAAGTGTTTCTCTTATTCTGTACAAAAATATTTTTTTGCATATATGTTACTTACTGACTCTTTAAAAAGCAACTGGTACAAATTGATAAAACGTGACATGAATTTCGCCTTCACCTCGACTGCAATGACAAAGTTTCTCCATTTGTGTGAAAACGTCCTATTTCAAGTTACAATAAGCCGCCCCGAAGTTGAGACTAATCAGCAAGCGTAGTGTGGGACGTAACGACCCAAGCTAGGTCGATTGACGATAATAAAAACACTAACTAAATAAACAGCAGCACGCTTAGGCGTCCAAGTCTTACACGTCACTGTCATCCGAATACGTGCCCAGAAGGCTGACAAATATAATTGATATTGTCACAGCCAGAAATCCCATCAACAATTGATCGCACGTAGCACGCACGAGCCGTTCCGTCTTCATTAATTACTTCATAGACAAACATATCATAATAACTGACCACATAGTTATGTATTACTATTCTATCAATTACACAAACGGACAGGTCATAATCTAGTGTATATGTCCATAAGCAGCCCCTAGCAAGAGTTAATTGTTGGAAATTGATGAATGTGCTGGTGACGTGAGTGATAGATAACGTGCCGGCTGATCAATCGTTACTTAGCCGCACTTAGCTCATCCATCAATCATTTGAACGTTACTTAACGCGCAGGTGGGTAATGTTCCGGGCGCTCCCAGTTTAGAAAATCATACTTTTTTTCTTTGTTTTTTTTTGCAATTTGCAGGACAGTGTTGGGTCGTATGTTTAACAAAATATAATTTGCGACCATATTAAATATGTATTTACACAGTTATAATAATTAAAATCGACAATACAACCCTCTAAGTTCATTTAATCTCATTGAATGACTTTTTCATGAAATAGTCATTAGTAATCAACATACAACCGTCGGGTTGCATATTGCAAAAAACGTAAAAAAAATTGAATTTCGCGGCCTACCCTGGATGGGGCTTTAGTTTCTTGGAATGTAAGTAAGTATTTGAAATAGTGATTGAATATTATGTCTATTAAATGCAAGCTATAAAATCGGCTTAGCATTTTCATAATTATGTTAGAGTCGGCCTCCGGTCTAAACGGATGCAGCTGTATGTAGCTATAATCCACACTAATCCATGCTAACATTATGAATCCGTTACTAAACTAACTCCATCTATCTGTGCTTTGATCTTTCACGCCACGGCTGAACGTATTTCGATTACCACTTGTCTTAGACCATAATATTTTTATATCCCAGTTGTATATTCCCGTTCCCGTGTGATAATTTCAAACCTCGATGCTGACGAAGACACTGGTAAAAGCCAGTGCACAACACAAGTTCATAAGATGTAGCGACAAAGTTAAAGTGCTTAAAGCATGGTCGATTATTCATAGAAGCAATTTGCATAAAATTACGCCTTCTTACTTACCTTTATCCAAAAGATTGTGATGGCTATACACCTTTTCCCTTTTAAAACAATATTCTTCCTCGGAAAATTTGCATGCACAAACTAAAAGTAAAGACAAAATAATGGGTACCTAGTGCCAATAACTAAGCCTCAGAGTGTCCCCCCGGAGCAAGAGCCCGCAAAATAAGCAACACTCCGCCATTATTTATTTATTAAAACTTTATGTACAAGTAAAAACTGCACAAAGGCGGACTTGGGCATTTTCTACTAGTCTACCTTAGGGTGGGTCATTATCCCGCGTAGAGCACCAGGAAATTGAAACAACACTATTCGAGCCACTTCTCATCCGTTGAAAGAAAGGATTTTGCGGGATAGTTTCCCGAAACCGGGTTTTTTGGTTCCGTTTAAAAGGTTTTTTCGGAAAATTCTGGTTGGATCCGTATTTAGTTTTGGTTACATGTAAAATAAATGCAATTGACTGGAGGAGTCTACGTGTAAATCGATGGACAATACCATATAGTGATTTTCCAGGAATATATGAACAAAATATTGCTGGAAAATCACTATATGGTGAAAATACGGGCACACTACAACTTACATAATCATGCCCGAAGTTGTTTTAGCAACTGCGATGAGTTTTCAAACATGCTTCCCGAAGTCATTAGACCCCGAGGAAGTATCACTCGTTACTAAAGCTTGATAGTCCCTGTCAAACAATAATGAGTCTAAAAATAATGAAAAAGTATTTTTTTGAAAAAGACGTTTTTAGGGATAAAATTGAGTGGGTTTTGATCAGTGATAGTCTAGTGGCGTGACCGTCGCACTGCTAAGTCATGGCTCACGAGTTCGAACCCAAGGCACGCACCTCTGATTTTGCGGATTCATATGCTTATTGTATAATTATCACTAGCTTCGGTGGAGGAAAACATCGTGAGGAAACCAAACACGGCGTGTAAAGCCAAGTCAGAGGCCCATGGGCGGCATAAAACTCTGACGTCAGATTAGGCACTAACCACACCAAAAATATGAAAGAAGAAGGGATAAAAGATCATTGAATCAATTTAAGAAACGCTTAGAACAGTTATGTTATTGCAATAGTATGTCTTACAATAAATAGCATAGGTAAGGTAGCACCTTATTTAAAAAACTGGGTGGGCGGCTAATTGTGCCTGTGAGTGTATAATATTTTACAAGTGAGAAGACATTTCACACTCTCACCTCTGTGAGCCCTCAAGCTGAGGACCCTCACATCTGAGCGCGACTAATGACGTCACTCTTAGCTGACACTCTCAGCAATACCTTAGCTAAAATGGTTGTGCTGTAAATAAAAGAAAAATGTCGAAAAATAAGACGGTTTTTTTTATATTATATGTATATTTTAACCAACCATACACGTCTTTATCTATATAAAAAGTTCAAGCCAATAGACCCGAATGATTCAGCCGTTCCCCAACTTTTGATGGGTCAAACTAGGCGAAATAGGGCTATGTCAGAAATGTAACTTAGGTATGTATGATCTAGTTTAACTTCTGTTACAGTTTGCTGAAGTTTTGAAGGACCAGACTTTGTGAGTTTGGCTGAAATAGGCCAGCTATTTATTTTTGTCCGTCACTAAAGTGCTTCGGCGTGTAGGTATCTTTTTTATACTAGGCCCGGAAAACTAAACAGAAAGTGAGTATTACTAACTCCAAAAAAAGTTACAATACTCGACACTTTATTTAGTCTTCTTTTTAGTAAATGTCGCTTGTTTCATTTCTTGATAAACCTTACTAGACTCTCACAATGCCATTCATTTTGACAATTTAATAACAGTCATTTCGTTATAGCGCTCCCTCGCCGGAAGCATTCGCCCGTAAATTAAGTTCAGTTTCACTTGTTTCTGTACAAAATCAAATCTTGGATTGGTGAGGGAGTGCCTTCATAGCCGTAGCGCAGCAGATTATTTTATCAAACATATTAATAAATCAATAAATAAACACTTATAAATATATAAATAAACACTTTACTTTGTTCCTCAATTATTGGGGTGCTGGTGGAGGTTAAAAAAGAAAGACACAAAAACGTCGATATTTCAGTGCAGTTCAGTTTGACGGCACGGTTGGCGCAGTGGTTGATTGTCTGCTGCGCTGTGTGTCGTCGATTCGATTCCCGCACGGAATAAATATTTTTATGGGCTACAGGTGGTTGTTCGGGGTCTGGCTGTTTGTGTATGTGAGTTTAAATGTTTGTAATCGCACCCACGATACAGTAGAAATTCCTAGTGTGGGGCAACGTTTTCTTAAAAAAAATCCTTACTATGTATTCTGGAATCTCAGAATAATAAAAGTAAATAAGGGGTGGAAGGGACACCGACGCGAAAACGGAAACCACATACTCAGTACATCATTCTGAACCTCTCCCCCACATAGAAACTTTTCGTCGGTTCTTAAAAAAATAATCTGCTGTTCCATTCCTTTTGACCTTTCCAGAAAACAGTTGTTTTTTTATAACCGACGATAAATTTGTATGTGGGGTTCAGAATGATATACTAAGTATGCGGTTTTCGTTTTCGCATCGGTGTCCCTTCCAGACCGTATAATATTTGATAACTTCGTCTCTAAGTTTTAAGTTATCTCGCAGCGCCTTAACAAGGTTATGAACTCATTAGTTTTAAGCCTAGCGCGAAACTATATGGTTGTGTACATTATGCATTAAACAAAATAAAAAATATTTATATAGATCATTGAACCAAATAATACTATGCTTAATAAAGCACTCGTGCTAGCACTCGAATCTTCTTGTAAAATTAAATTGATATTGATAGCAGCACTAGAGTGAATCGAGAATCGTATCTAGTCTCACACGTTTTCCCAAAAGACTGTCTCGGAATTCAAAACATATTCTCACACTACATATAGTTGCAGCTCATCCATTATTTATACGTCAATTTGATATATCTTTATTTTGGAATGAAATACATGCGATGGATGATGACCTCTGAGGGTTCGATTTTTATTCTGTCTTGCACGCCGTTATACTCGTAAAAATAAAAAAAAATAAAAATAAGTTTATTTCATATCATTTTGGCTTACATTGCATATCGAGGAGTCTCCATTTAGGCATAGAAATGTCTGTAGTTGAAGGCTCCGCTCAATCCCTTACATTATAAATATACAATTATGTAATTAACACGTTAACTGCCAAGCCATATTTTGAAATCCGTCAAATTATTTTTTTTTGCGAATTGATTCCAAATGGTTTAAATTGAATAATTATGTATAAAAAGTGTTCCCCTTTTTTATATCAATAAAAAAAGAAAAAAAAATAATTGTCAGTCACCCGTGACTGACGTGGCTTGAACAGGTAGTGAGTCTGTCAGGCACCGGTGACTGACATGGCAGTTAACGTGTTAACAAAAGAGTGTGTGTGAATCCAAGACATTATTATAGACTTACGTAAAGCATACGCAAATCTTATTTTAGTAGTTCCTTTATCCAAACAACTTATACGGAAAAATAAACCCTTTTGCAAGTCACATCTGCTTGGTATTCGTCACAATACAAGGCAACCCATTAGTGCCTATAATCGGCTTTTGGCATTTGAATAGAAATGTCAATGCGCAACCATTTGTCACTCGGAAAGGTTTGCAAATGACCGATTTAATGTAACTCCGCGATGGAACAGGTAGTGAGTCGTCCTTAACACGTGATTTGTTATGGAAGAATGTAGTGTAAAGGTGGACTGTGGATAATTTATCTAGTTTACTAATGTGTAGCATGGCATAGAATATCACCCTCTAAACATCCCATTGCCGAACACAGGCCTTCTTACTGTCCGGGGAGTGGGAAATAACTTGGTGGCTCTTGTACTTCGAATTGTTGGTTCCAAGATATGCCGGTTTCCTCACGTTTACGTTTTGAGAGCAGTGGTAAAGAAATAATACAAGTTGGAAGGGACACCGTACCGAAAACGGAAGTCACACACTCAGTACATCATTCTGAAACCCCCCCCACATATAAATTATTCGTCGGTAATTTAAAAACAAGTTTTCGGTAGGGTGTCCCTTCCACCCCGTATATTTAAAGTTTTTTAAGTAAAACCTTCTCGTACAAACTCGTAAAAAGCGGCCGAAACTACTGGCCACCACTGTTTCGTTCTGTATTAGCAAGGATTATTTCCACAGTTAATGTAATACCACTGACTTCCTCTCGACTGTACACCCTCCTCCGTCTTCTGAATCCTTTAAAAATTTCTTGTCACCATCTCCTCCACAATTTATTCTTAGTTTTTAATAATTCCCTCTTGTCCCCAGACTACAAGATTTCCGATGCGTGTGGTGCCGCCGCTGCGTGCACGCGGCGTGCAAGCCGACGTGGCGCGCGTCTTGCTCGTTGGGCCCGGCGCGCGCGTCTGTCGTGCCCCCCACGCGCCTGCACTCTGTGGGGCCCGACGACGCCTGGGTCCCTGACCGGCCCCCCAATGCTAGCCCGCTTATTGTGTTCGTTAACTCTAGATCAGGTTAGTTATATTATGTTAAGAGCTTCTAGGAATAACTGCCGAAATTGCTCTTTTGTGAGCAAGTTTGTCATGATCAGGGAACAATGAACATTGAACTTTACACCTACATGGTGTAAAGTTCAATATGCGCTGTCTATGTTTTTTTCATATATTTGTGTTTTTTTTTTACTGACCAAATGTTTGGTATCATAACTACTATCGTATGGACACACAAGCGAAATAGATTTTTCAGCTCCACTTCTGGGCAAAGGCCTCCCACACCTTCCAATTCTGTTTCAGTTTTGAGAAAAAATATATCAGCAATGCAGATACTTATGTTAAATTATGAAAACAGCTTACCCTTTCAATTGAAAGATGACCCTGAAAAAACATGTAATTTTTGGCAACAATTTTGGCAAGCTATTCGGTTTTCATTCTCATATTAACACTATCCCCATTTCCCCAGGCGACAACCAAGGCGTGAAGTTCCTTCGTCGCTTCAAGCAGCTTCTGAATCCAGCACAAGTGTTCGAGCTGAGCGGGGCGGGACCTCGGCTAGGGCTCCGTCTGTTCAGGCACTTCGCCCCCCTGAGGGTGCTCGTCTGCTCGGGGGATGGGTCCGTGGGGTGGGTGCTGCAGGAGGTCGATAAGCTGGATATGCATGTGAGTATTACGTGTTCTTTAGGGAGTAAGTAAAATACGTATGTGGTAATACGTGATCAGCTCAAGTCGATTTCGCGTCAATAAGGGCGATTACTCCCTTACATGCTTATATTAATATGGGAAGTTATTTTTAGGCAAAGCTCTTAAGACTAAGGACACAATAAACTAAGAGGAATATAGTTCTTACAAGATTAACACTTTAGCTGCTAAGTTCAAATAATTCATTTTTACTTGTATGCACAAGTCATCATAGCTACGTATAACGACGACTCGGGAGGCGGGTTGTGCGCACACGAACGAATAATTCTTCGACCCATATACTGGTTGCTTAGCACCGAAAGTTTTAAGATTTTTTTCTCATTGCACTCTCTTACAAACATAAAAGTCGCTATACTGAAAATTGTTTGCCATCGAAAAGGCTGAGTCAATTTAACACTTCATCTCTTTTCAGCGACAGGTCCAGACTGCAGTTCTACCCCTGGGCACGGGTAACGACCTGGCGCGAGTGCTGGGTTGGGGAGCCTCCTGTGACGACGCAGCCAACCTTCAGATCCTCATCGAACGATACGAGAGGGCTTCCACTAAGATGCTAGACAGGTGAGGTCGTGATAGTGAGAGTAGGGTTTTGTCGCAGTGTTTGGTGTACTCGTATATTATAGGTGTAAAAATACCCTTAACGAAGCTGAAAGACAATAGTTCTCTCCCTCATTGTATTTTGTTTTCTTAGAGACCATACCTGGGAACGTACTAGTTACGGAGATATAGGAGGGTTCCAACTTTTACCCAACTTTTTTTTAAATACAAGTTATTAATGTTAAAACTTTACTTTAAATACCTCCATGACCCCTTTACTATTCAATATATCCATCAGCACAATGTGTTGAGTGCGTTATACCCTAAAAAAAGAAATTTGTTTCCTATCAATAATTTTACGTAGAGTTACTTAGCTTGATTTACAGAATCCTTGGTTGACGGCTTCGTGAAGGGTCCGTTAACACCTTGTATATGGTGCAAAGGATATCAAACAAAGCGCTTGATCATGCAAGAAATTCGTGAACAGTTTGGGCGTTGATGTCGATCGTCCCCTCACCCTGTATTTGTAAAGGGCCCTACAGACCCACGCCGAGAACCCACGAGAACACCCAAGCGTGAATGTGATTGGTTTCTCGCCATCTCGTTCTCGCGCCTGTTCTCCGGTGTCGGTCTTTTTGCCCGCTTCAAAGGGTTGCTCGGGTCTCGGGAGAAGGTCACATGAGTGTAGAGACCTACTCGGTTCTCGCGCTATGTTCCGGCGAGCTTTCTCGCTGAGACTTCTCGCGTGAGTCTATAAGAGTCCATGCACACGGAGTTCTTTTTACGAGCCACTGACGCGCGTATGATGCACTACAAACACAACTTGTACTGTATTTTCAAATTTATTAGATTAGATAACATGGCTTCGACGGCGCATTTAAAAGACAGAATGTGGATAGCTTTTCCGGATGAAGAGAAAACCCTGAGGAAAAGAATTTAAGAAGAAAACCGTCCTTTCATGTGTTGTTTATTGACCAGAGAGACCTACTTACCTTACAACTAATAACCGGCGATACTTCTAGAAAACTATCTTTTACAATTATAAGATCCAGTTTAGGGCTGGATTCGAAGGAAACAATTCAATAAAGAATTATACGTGATAAATATTAAGCCCTAAAATTGAATGTCAACTTCCTCCGCACAGTAACATTTAATGAGCCAATATTTGAGTCATCTTGGCTTCGCGTCAAATCTCCGTAAGCCACGTTTCCGTTCATATGCCAATAATTGAATAAGTCGAGCTTTCACTAATACCTACTGATAAACTTTTTGACCTTTTTCGCTGACTTTATATTAAGCCCTGTTTTCTGTTTTCTTCCAGTTTAAAAAGTTTTATTAATAGTCCGATTTACTTTGAAAGCCTTTCTATGTTATGCTGCCAAAATTCATGCAGTACGCCCACGTTTTCGTTACTTGGTTTTCTGGCTACCCAGACAGCAACATAACAAAATCAGCCTATAAAGATGCTGGTAAATAGGCCCTCTGTGAGAAGGAGTGAGCTATAATTCACCACGCAAGCCCAGTACGGGTTTGGTGGATGCCATATGTCTTAAAAAATTTGTTTCAAGGACATGCCGATTTCATCACATGTATACCTTTACCGTTCCGTGACAAACCTACACTCTAGAGTTATGGATAAAGGCAGGTTGAACCTTCGGATTCTTGTAATACTTTCTTTCTTTGGTAACCAGGTGGTCAATAATGACGTTCGAGCGCTCTGTGTCAGCGCCGCCTCCGCCTCCCGTGCCTCCCGATTTAGTGGAGGAAAACTCGCTTCTGAGGAACTTGCAGGATATCATGCAGGTAAGGCTTTCTTCTGTGTATTTAATTTTTTATTTCATAATTATTATTTTCTCTGTTGCAGTTGTTTGTAAAGTTAGAAAGATGAGATTCTCTTAGTGAGACGAGTGTTCTTCCGAACGTTCTAATCAATATATTGATAGATCAATGGGAAAATGACGGATACGCACTGCCTGATCCTAAAACTCCAAAAACCATGAAATTTTCCGCCAAAGCTGTCAACGTCAGTATGTTTCTAATCAGGATCTGAATCATCTGAAAAAAATGCCTATCGCTTTCTGATGAATATCCTACAAATTTCTGCCAAGTAACCGTCCATTCGTCGTACGACGACCTTTATGACCTTTTGACAGCGTCAGTGAGCGGGGTTCGCGTTTCTGAATGATGGGCCTTTTTGACTTCGATACGCTAAGAAGACCTTGTATAAAACCTCTTTTCTACCCACCCAGGCAGGTGAAGTAAGCTGCGTAGCGAGCACATCCCTCCGCGCGGGCTGCGCTCGACTCGCGGCGGTGGGGGAGCGCGCGGGGGGCGGGGCGGCGCGTGCGGCGCACCGACTTCGGCGCGCCGTGTCGCTGCTGCTGCATGCGCGCGCGCATCTCGCGCATGATCATGCGAGGTGCAAGTGAGTATGCTGGAGAGACAGTTTGTCCAAGCTTTTGGACATTTAATGTTCTGCTTGTTCTTCCTTGAAGTGTATAAAACGAAGTGGCATAAAGACAAAGTCAAACTATTTATTTCAATCAGGCCTTTAAAAGGCACTTTTGAGCGTCAATGTCACCCCAACACCATTTTGTTGCCGAGTTTTTTGGAGGTAAAGTTCTCATATATCTTTTTCTCCAAATAACTCTGCATCGCGTCACTTATGGGCATCACTTCTTAGAACATTCTTTTTGTTTCTTTAAGTGTCTTCTATGCATAATTCAGTTTCTGGTTGATATGGCGATGGGGTAACGATGCCAGCTTCCATAGAATAAAGTTCAAACCCTCTGTCAGTTGTAAAGTTCTATCGTTGTGACATAGTTATGTAACAAATACATATGTGTTTAGGTCATGGGAGCCAGCGGAGACGACGAGTGACAGTGAGCCTGAAGCACAACCAGTTGCCGAGAAAGGCAGCATCGAAAAGACTGAAAAGGTACGCTTTCAGGAACTTGATGGATTCTTTGATCCGATCCAGCAGCTCGGAGGACCAACACCTTTGTACACAGGGTGGAAGGGACACCGACTCTAAAACGATTACCACTTATGCAGTACATCATTCTGAACCTAGAATTGTTTCGTCGAAAAAACAGCTGTTTCCATCAAAGCTGCTATACCTACCTACACGACCAAAATGTATGGAGCAGCTGATTTTTTTATAAATACCTATTAAAATTTTCTTTACGGTTCAGAAAGATGTACTGAATACTCAGTAAGCGTTTTCGCATCGGTGTCCTATCCACCTTGTAAACAGAATAACGTCCTATTCACAACCTTAGGTGATGCGACTTGTGACAAGTGACACGCGCATGATTGTGTCGCTGTTTTATGCACGGATCGGTAGCGTTGCGGTGTCTCGGGGCATGTTCTCATGCTCTACGCAATTTCATTCATTCATTTTTCCCGCAATCGCTGTCGCAATACGCGTATCGTTTGAACGTGTGGCTTGTAGCCGGTAACATGTTGCTATCGGTACATTATTATGAAATACTGGAAGATGTTGTTATATGCGCAGGAGCAGCTGAACTGGGCAGTGCGCGGCTGCGCGCTGGCTGGGCGCGCTGACAGCGTGCGGCGCGCGCTTCGCTCTCTACTACGCACGCTCTCTCAGGTTTACCCGCAGGTGTGTGCTAGATTCTACCACCTATTTCATAATAACTCTAGCTGACCCGCGCAACTTCATCTGGGTCACATAAGAGAGAGAGAGAGGGTTTGGTTATTTTTCATTGATGCTCCGCTCCTATTGGTCGATGCTCGATAAATGGGCTATGCAACACTAAAAGATTTTTTTTTAAGTTCCTGAGATTAGTGCGTTCAACAAAACAAACAAACACTTCAGCTTTATAATATTAGTATAGATAAGTTACTAACGCTAATGCCCGTTTTCGCTAAAACTACGTGATTTAGTGTGAATGAAAATGTTTATATCTACATAAAGCACCTTAGTAGCGTGGCGTTATATAGACTGCTATATACTACTACACTAGGCAAGACTTAAGTTATGACGGCGACATCGAGCCACCAAAGTTGAACCCTTATGAAACTAAAGAAGGGTTGCCTTGCAACAGATTAATAACAATACTATCAGACACTAAACTATCATATTATACATATAACTATCGTAAAAAAAATTTTATATGAAAATGTAGTTTTCGAAATTGACGAGTTGGGACCAGTGAAGACGTTGCTTTGCTTGACGTTAGTGAAAACGGACAGATCGTTTTAACCACCTCTGATCACCCACTTATGCGGGTAGTCAGTGGTGTTTTAAACTATCTAAACTAGTATGTCCTTTGCCTTTACATTCCTCAGTGGGTAAAGTAGATTATAGAGTGTCCCAAGGTTTTACGCAGTTGTGATGTAATTCGGTTAGCTTATTTATCGTAAGCTCTGCCGTACTTCTACGAGTAACATCTGTACGTCAACGGCCTTTTATTTTTCAAAACATTTAAACTTAATAAACTTTGTAAGATTGCAAGATATGGTACCTACTTCAGATCTTTTCACTTTTAATCTCGTTTCCCATCTTATCTTTTAAAGAAACTCGTGACATAGTTCGGTCCATGGCTTGGCTCCAAGCTGTATCTAACGCGATAAAATCTTTCTTTTCAATTGAAAACCAAGGATGTTGTATGTAGTATGTAGGTTTACTTATTTAAGCTTACAATCTTAAATGTCTGGAAAGAAACCAATTGGAATAGTATTTATTCAGAAACTTGGCATCGGATTTAACTCGACATAGTAACCTACTTACTGCTGTATTACGTTGCTTTTGATCATTTTACTGTACAATTGTAAGAACTACATAAGTTTGATTCAATTCCTGAGCATGGTATGTAGATATAAGCACTGGAAAAAAAAACTCTAGAATCCGAGTCTAAAGACCAAATCAAAACTATACCATACAAAAACAAAAAAGATATGTTTATCCGAAGTACTTTGAGGCCGAGATTTATAACGACTTTAGCTTAACATTACCTATTCCTGTCACTATCGCAGAGATCAAACTAGAAGTGCAGCATTCTCTATCTTGCACTCGTGGATAGCAATCTAAGATAAAAACGTGTGCAAACTAACGTTTACCAATTCTGGCAATGACTTTCAACGTTACCATACTTCATACAGGGTGTATCACAAGAAGGGGACTCTTGTGACACATGCGAGGGTTCCAGTAGTGCGGGGCCGGCAGTGGAAAGGGCAGGGGCAGCGGGAGAAGGAGTACCAGCTACTCCGAGTGCACCCGACATGGCGGCTTTGCCGGTGCCCAGGGCTTTTGCTGATAGTCGCCGCTCGTCAGCGGCCAGCGCCATCTCTGCTGCCTCGCTGCAACCAGACAAGTAAGTGGTGCTACGATGTAAAGCATAAGGCATAATGAAGTTAGTAAAATAGGGGATTGTAGACCCGTATGAATGTGAATGCGGTGCTGTCTAGAATATGACCCACTTATGGACTGTCCGTATTGTCCATACAGCTGAACTTTTGAGGACTTACGTAAAACAAAAACAAGTGAAATAAGCTCTAGGTAGTAAAAACTCAATTGCGGTCCTTTCTTCCACAGCATTCCAGACGTAGATGAAGATATAGTTAAATTAATAAATTCAAACCCAACGGGTAACTACAAGTTAGACGTCGATAACAAACCGGAACGCAAGACCAACTCCTCCTCGCCTCAGGACCGGCTCTCGCTGTCAAACCTCTCCTCCTGTGATACTAGCTCCTGCAAGAACCTCCTGAGGCCAGAACTAGAGCGCACATATAATAGCAGTAGTCTAACTATACCTAACTTAGTTGTCTCTGACGATAGCGATAAGAGATCAATATTACAGGGAGATACTTATGAATCGGACCAATTGACTATTATAGACACCGACAAACCGTATACCGATGATGAGCATTACGAGGTAAGTGCGAGAGTAACCCCGGCGAGCGGCGAGTGCACGCCCGACCGACGGCTTTCCAGCGTAGATCTGGAAATTGAAGCCAGTAGTTCAGAAGGGTCCAACATTAGCGACGACTTTAGTTTAATATCGGAAATAATCGATTCTAAACCAGAAGATATGGAAGAAGCCGGCGGTTTGGGTATCGGACACATCGACTCTCCCGAAATATCAGAAACGACTTACGTAAACTCCGAAACTTTACACGGAGAATCTATCATGGATGATATCAGTTCAATGCTTGGACAGGAAGTGCTGTTAGCTATGATGGGCAAAAACGGTGAAAACGAAACGTACACTGATGACACAACTCTTTTTACATCCGATACTGTGTCGGACATCGCCATGGACAGTCGAAACCCAAGTCTCGAGAAGAACAACGAGGCAAAACTGAAATACATGACGAAAATGAAGAAACCTAAAGATACCGAAGCGGAGAAGTTCGGGTTTGAGAACAGAGTATTCTACATCGAAAATGCAACGAAAAAAGAGGAACAGATCAAGTACTGTAGTCTCGCACATTTTGAAGAAGGGAACGACATAGCGAGGAAGTCCTTTAAGAAACAGCTAAAGAAGAGTTTAAAGAAACGCGTGGTTGAAGATGTCAGCCTAATACATCTGCTTCCAAAAACGGCTGAGGAAACACTCAGTGTCAAAAGTGCTGAGACTCCTAACTATATGGAACCTCCAAGACTGATTTGCGACGAGCATATGCAGCAGCCGGCTCCCGATGTCGGCGGTTTTCCGCAAGTAAGCGTCGTGGTGGAACCACCTTCTCCTTCACATAGTGAAGACAAGAAGAGCTTGAAGACTTGCCCAAGCCGTATGGCTTCAGTCCTAAGTGATATCTTTGATCACGGTACAGATACTCTTAGCGTGAATTCTCCAGAGCCAAGTATAGGTAGCACTAGGGAAAGGAGACAGTCGGATAACCCAAGACTTCTGGGACAGACAGATCCTGAATATGGGAAGTTCTTGAGCTGCTCTCCTGCGGCTACCAGGAGGATATCATGTGGAAGCCTCTTCAAGCCGGGAGAACCTGACAAGTAAGTTTACTTTTAGTATCTTATTGCTAGGTGCCCCATTATTCAACGATATTTATTTTGTTAGAACGGAAATTGTGGTCTACCGTGTAATAACAACTTGCTGTCTTACGAAATTATTATGGAAAAGATGTATAGATACGAAATGTGAACAGAAATATCTAGCATTGCTCGAAATAATTTTATACCTCAATGAGCCTCTGGGTTAGCAAAAGGTAGACATTAATGCAAAAACAAATCTTGTCTCAGACGTACTCGTGCAAATAAGAATATAGAATCTCAGTTATCAACCTTAAAATATCTATAAAGAACGTTATTTTTACTACCATACCCAGTCTAGTCATTTCAATAAAACATTGATCGTGCCAAAATGTTTCTCGTCACCTCTATACAATTTTTTATCATTTATATTAATTTATACTATTAAGAGGTTTCATAATATTTTTTGGGCTTTTTCGAACAAATCTAAATATTGCTCCTACGAAATGTTCTCAGGGACCAGCATTATTTTTTTGGGTATTCGACTAGAAAATGTATGTAAAGCCGCGATGCTCGAGCCAAGACGTTTTCGAAAGAAAACAACGTTTTCCTAATAATGTAGTTACTTTTTCCGATGTTTTCTTAAGATCTCTAGAGAAACGAGAAATTTTCTTGTACATAGCTTTAACTTCGTTTTCTTCTCTTTTATTTAATATTAAAGCTATATTTCAAAGTTCCGTCGTGCACTGAATATGTTATTGCATTTGAGCTTATATTTGCATTTTCAATATAGACAATGTCTGTCGCAAATAATGCCCCATCTATTTGTTATTAAATTTTATTACAACTACAAGTTTGCTATTTTCTTTTTCCACTAATACTAAGAAAAATCTACAACTGTTACAGCAACTGTTCTTTTCTAGACTATCAACATCTGTGTCCTCAATATGGGGTGAAGGTGGCGCTTCCAGCGGCCTTGGATCTAAAGAGGCCAACGAAAAGGCCAAGAAGCTGCCTATTATCAACCCGTTAGTCCAACTACCAGCCTGGCCTCACGTCACCCAGGGCTTCATTAGCCAATGTCTGTTAGCTAATGCTGATGCCCTATGTGCCGCTGTCAGTCCTCTCATGGACCCCGACGAGACGCTCCTAGAAGGGTTCTATGAAAGGGCTGTGATGAACAATTACTTTGGGATAGGGATTGATGCAAAGATTACCTTGGACTTTCATAATAAGAGGGAGGAGCATCCTGAGAAGTGTCGGTCGAGGGCACGGAATTATATGTGGTATGGAGTCCTTGGATCTAAGGAGTGGGTGAATAGGACTTACAGGTAAGACTTTTGTAATTTTTTCGTCATTCTTTTGTTTTATTAGTTACTGGCCACAAAACTTCAATCTGTGATAG